>SNQJ01S0082154.1:10173-21792 GCA_010110895.2 Picea sitchensis
AATGGGGGAAACCCCAACTACCAAAAACACCAACAAAAGAACAATAACCTTCAAACCAATTTTCATTTCGCATTGTGTGGTGAATATGGGAATTATACTCACCATTGTCCCCAAATATCTAATTACAAGTGAATGAAAGAAACCATGAACACATAAAGAGCCCTTGCTCCACAGGGCCCTCCACAGGTTCCAAAAAATTATCTGCAACCTCAAAAGCCAAGGATTCTTCATAACCCAATACCACATCAAGGAATGATAAATAATCATCAAGACACTAGCCCTACCCCACAACATATGGGAAAGTATACTAACCTAGGTCCAAATCAACTTGGGAACCCTACATATCATAGTATTCTCCTCACCACTGAAGAGGATATCCTCCTCCAAACACACAACCGTCAATATGGTGTGTCTCTTGGTCCCAATCCAACCATGTCGAATCATCCCAATTACCAACATGACAACCTTTAAGGATCCCACGTCCTAGCATGGAGTCTACCACACATGTACCTTGCGTACCTCTACGGTGGAATGTACACAATACACATGTTAGGGTAGCCCATCTCTATACCTTATTCAATGACTTGTCCCAATCTCCTGCAACCAAGTCTATTTTGGAGGTTCTAAAAACTTGTCCTTTGCAAAGGAAGGCCTTGATCTCAACATTAGGGGCATTTGACCCATATGATACCCATCGAATTACCTTTGACCTGGATAACACTGAACCACACCTCCCCTCTTTAGCGTATTTCTATATCCCAGTCAATATCATGAATTTAACAATCCATCAGTGCATCATTATTGAAGGGGCCTCCACATGTATCATGTCCAAAAAAATATGGAAACAACTTGGCTCACCTGAGCTTATCCCTTTGGCCATCACTCTTAGGGCATTGATGGTCATCCATTGCAACCAGAAGGCCTCTACCAAAATGTTCATGTAGAACTTGAGGGAAAGATGATTTTGATTGATACTGAATTCATTAATGCCCCATTAGATTATAATATCCTATTTGGGAGCAGTTACATGTATTCCATGAAATCTGTAGCTTCAACTGTATTCCATACCATGCTCTTCCTGCACAATGGGAAGATTTCCACTATTAACCAATTAATAGATTATGAACCCAATCATCTGGGTAACATGTATAATTTCCTATCTCTCATACTTTCCAGTTCATATATCTCACAAATCATAGACATTGGAATCATAATCTTCAACGATCCATCCCTTCTAGGTTATTACCAAGGAAATCCACCTCTCCTCCCTCCCACAGATTCCACCCAAGTTTGTGTAGTTTCATCAGATGGTGTTGAATCAAGTGATGAAATGTCCTCAAAATAACCCACACCTCAACCTATCCCTGATACAACTACATTGAAATCTCCTCTAGAGAATCCCATTATGACTAGCCAAATACCAATTTGGCAAATGGTCCCTCAAGGAATAACTCAAATACCTTTCTTTTATCCACTACATGGAGTGTCTTCCTATCAGGTCGAAGATACCCTTACCATTCCTAACATGGTGATCATGATACCTTTTTGGTATCTTGACCAACCATCTTTGGTATGGGTCCCATCCCTCCCACCATAGTTGGAGGCTTTTCCCATGCACGTCATGGTTGAAACACTAACTCCTCAAACAGTGGGGGAAAGAAGAAAAATAATGGGGCCATGCCTCAAACTTGAGTCCAACCACCATGTGCACTTTGCGCCACACTTGGACACCCTACCAATCTCTACCCTAGACTACCCAAATTACATAATCTAATTCAACTCTGAAATGTGTCACCATTTCTCCCTACCCTAGTCACTTCAACTACCACCACTACTACAAAGCATTCTCCCTTGTGTAATAAAGTTCTACACACCAACATTACATGCACCATATGCTTAGAGTATGGTCATTACACTCATCATTGCTAAGACTTACCCTAGTACTGGGAAGCATCATTAACATCGTGAAAAAAATATTTTCCTGAGACCGCTTAGGCACCCCCCACTTACACTAAAAATACTGACATATGTTATATCTCTAGGTCAGTAAATGAACGGATAAGGTTCCCATGCGCATTATGTGATCAAGTTGACCATTTTATGCATATATTCCCCCTCATTGTCGAATACATGGTTCATCGGATGAATTCCCTTCAAAATTTCTAAACATCCCTTCAAACATCAATTTCTGAAAACTTGGCATTACCCCCCTAGGTTAATCCCATCATACCCTCTTTGGAGCAAGAATATTTACCCCTAGTCCCGCAATTAGTGCATATAACATGGTGATAAAAAAAATTACCCCCAAATCTTCCTAATTCACCAATAGGTCCTCCAAGTGATATTCTTCCTCCACCTAATGAGTATGACCTACACACATATGTGGATATATGGTACATTTCATTTAGCAAAGATTCCCCCCCTCCTCTCGTCAAACCACCTGTTCCAGTAGAAGATTTTCTTAAATCTTCAAAAACATTACCTGATTACAAATATTGAACATACACAACTTCCATAAACCTTAATTCCATACACAACTTGGATCAAACACTTGGCATCATAATTCCACACATACCCGTTCACACCTCTGATGATTCGTTGTACTCTAACATCTTCCAATTAGATGAATATATATTAGAGATCATGGTAACACCTGATTACTATTATGACACAATGCACCGCATAACATTCCTCCTATCACAAGAGGCGTTCCAACCCAACATGGAAACCCATGTGTGTTCAATCGAAACCAAAGACTCCATTCCTCCAGGGCATGTTGATTGGTTCAAAAATCCAATCCCCACCCTTGACTCTTTTGATGAAGGGAAAATGGCCAACATCCCCCCAACCATAAAAATATAAATCTCCATCAAACCTGAAATTGTCGAAGAGATCACTCTTGACACTACATTCTCCCTCGAAGAGGTCACATCTTACAAATCTCCCTTTCAAGAGTTTTGGGATATCTTTTACTGGTCATATACAGAAATTCCTAGGCTCAAACCAACCATTATTGAACATCAAATTGACATGTGGCCTAATGTTTCCACTATTCTTCAAAATCAATGACCATTACATCCTTCCAAAGCCATGGTTATCAAAGCCAAAATCAATAAACTATGTTTTGTTGGGTTCATCTACCCCATTGCGTACACTTCCTAGGTCTCAAATCTTGTTCATGTCAACAAAAAGAAGGGAATCATTTAGGTTTTCACTGACTTCAAATACCTTAACCAAGTATGTCCCAAATAAAACTTTACCACCCTCTTCATTAATTATATTATCAATGCTTGCATCGGGCATGGAGTCCTCTCGTTCGTGGATGGATTCTTCGACTATAATCAAATACAGATCCATTATTTAGATCAATAAAAAAGTGTATTTACTAGCCCATGGGGCACCTTTTCATATCACATCATGCCCTTCAGGATAAAAAATATTGGCACCACATTCCAACGAGCCATGACATATCTTTTCAATGATCTTACCCATATCATCCTGGCTTACTTAGACAACCTCACTATGCGTTCCAATAAGTGATCTCAACACTTGGAAGACTTGAAAATTATCTTTCAAAGATGTTTCCAATGCAACATCCATATGAACCCTCTCAAGAGAATTTTTTGTGTCAAAGCCATGCGCTTACTCCAATTTATCGTTTCCCAACAAGGAAACATAGTTGACCCCATCAAGGTCCAATTCTTTCACAAGATTCCCCCCCCTAAAAAAAATGTATATTCTTCCAACTGTAAAGACTCTAAGGAAAGGCCAACTTCCTACGTCGCTTTGTTCCATATTATGCAACTCACACCCATGGATTCTTACTCTTAATACATTTTGATATCCCATTTAGATGGGATCAACATGCCCAAACAACTTTCGATTCCTTGATAGACGTACTTAGTAAATCCCCCTTGATTAGTCCCCCAAACTTCTACAAGGATTATGTCTTGTACATTTATGCCTCAGAGGTCTTAGTCACAGGAATATTGGTCCAAGTAATTGATGACAAGCATGAGAACATCATTTATTACATAAATAAAAACCTCTCAGGGCCACCATTGAAATACAATCATGAAGAGAAATTGACCTTGGTAGTTGTTCTCACAGTCCAAAAACTGTGTCATTACATCCTACTTCGCACTACCAAAGTCATGGTAGATTCCAATGCCATGCATTTCTTAATTAGTTGGTGCCAAATTAATGACAAATTTTCTCGATGGATCGTAATCCTCTAGGAATATGATCCAGATTTCACAAATCCTAAAAGAAAGAAGGCCCTTGTTCTCATAGAGTTGATATTCAACCTCCCATCAGATTCCAAATAGACCATGTCAATAAGAACTTATCAGATGAACATTTGTTCTTCATTTCTTTTGATGACCCATGGTATGGAGACATCCTCACTTACCTGCATACACAGAAGTTCGGCCCTCATCTCTCTCGCAATGAACACTGATGTATATCTTACTAAGCCCCTTGATATATCCTCATTAGATATGTTCTTTATCAAAGGGGGGATGATACCATACTCTATCACTATCTCACCATTAAGGAAATAGATATAGTATTTAATGATTAACACAATGGTGCATGTGGAGGACACCCCTCCAGTATGTCCATTGCCCAAAAAGTGGTCATGGATGGTTATTTATGGCCCACCTTTTTTAATGATTGCATCCATGCAGTTAAGCACTGTGATAAATTTCAACTATACACACATAAATCTAGAGAAACACCACCCCCGCTTCATCTAGTTATTGTGGCATGCCCCTTTTGAAAATGGGGCATATAATTTATGACCTACAACCCCCCCTCCAACAATGGTCACAAATACATCAAATTTCCAGTTGACTACTTCACCAAATGGGTCGAAGCTATTCCTACATTCAACAACATGACAGATACCATGGCTCGATTATTCTTTAAACATGTCATCCCTCATCCCCTCCCCCCTCTATAACTTGTGTCTGACCATGGAAAACATTTTAAGAATGAGGTATTTGAGGAGATATCTTTGAAGTTAAGGGAGTCACAATGGGGAAGTTGAGGAAGTCAAAAATATCCTCAAAACCATGCTACAAAAAATCATGGAGAAATACAAAAATAATTGGCATCACATGTTGTTTTATTTTTTATGGGAATACCGCACAATAGTAAAAAATGCCATTGGGTTCACATCATTCCACCTTCTTCATGTGGTCAAATCCATACTACCCATAAAGTGTGATATCCCCAGATTACAAACTGCAGTCGAACTACTGCTTGACACCACCCCTATGGAGCAATGATTGCTCTCCTTAGAATCTCTATATGAGGACCAAAAATCCTCTTTGCAAAACAATGAGGCAACCAATAAATGATCCAAAACAATATTTCATCACCAAGTCAACATTTTCTCATTTAACGAAGGAGATTTAGTTTTTTCCTACAACATCGCCCATGATACCTTAGGCCATGATAAATTTGAGTCCATCTAGTGGGGCTTGTTTATCATCCGAAATTTCCTTACAAAGGGAGCCTACATATTGGGCCACCCTGAAGGCTCTACCCTCAAAGACCCTGTCAATAAGTTATACTTAAAGGAATTTTACCCCTAGTGTGTCCACCCTACCTTAGGTTTCTTCATGTATATATTTCTAGTGTTTTTAATATTTTTTCAAACCTTCCAATCATATGTCTGATATTTTGTCCTTGTTTTGATAGAAAAATAATCCATCAACTTACAAAACTGGGTATGCCGATGGTTCAAATCGATGGACTTGAAATATTTCTTTGGCAGCTTGGGCCATTTTCACTCCTACAAATGTTCCACTCCACTCTAGTGGTATATGTTTTGGTCCCGCCACCAACAACCAAGCAGAGTATGCAACAATGATTGGTCTCCTAGCGGATTCCATTCAACTTCAAATTCATCACCTTAGTGTCCTCTTAAGTTCCCATCTTGTCATCCTAGAACTAAAAAATGTATATCACATACGTGATCCATTCCTATTTTGCAAGTACCTGCAAATTAGATTATTATTCCATAGTTTTGAATCCATCGCATTCACACATATTTCTATACATCTAAATCAAGTTACATATTATACGGCTAATGAAGTGTTAGATTGGAATTTATCACTTGAATAAATCATTTAGAATAATTCATCTCATCCATCATAGGGTCAAAATAAGAAAAAATAAACCATCACAACAGACATATCAAAAATATCACAGAAAATCGAAACATTGTTGAAATATATATCATAAATATGCGATGCCATCAAGTTTCACAAAAATAAGTTACAAAACCACTCAGCCTCCAAAACGTCTGATTCCAACACTCAATCATGTACTAAAATGTCCAAAAAAGTGGGGTCCATGCCACTATACCCAATGGTACAAAAATTGGGGTAAGCCCATACATATCACTTGGTACATATGGTGCTTATAACTCTAAGAAATCTTCAGCAGAAGGATTTGTTGGTGGTCCCCCACTATATGGGGGAACCTCTCCTATAGGAGGAAAATTCCATGACACCACTGCGCCAGCCATAAAAACATGTTGTATCAAAAATCGTCATTTGGGCCTCACTCCTAGGCATTGTTCCAAGATATCACCATCCTAGATATGGGGTCATAGTGCCTTAGGCATGCCCTACATTACTCAATCAAAGATCTTCCGCAAATCCTCTAAATCAACAACAACATAAGAAGCATGGGCATGATATGGACCTACTCTAGGGTTCTCTCATCGTCAATGCCTCCCAACTCTTGCTTGGCCCTTCGGGGCCTCTTGAGCCTAGTATCAAACAAAATATGCCTCTCTCCCTCTCAGTCCAACATTTGTGAATGCAAATCATAGCGAACCATAAATCTTATACATCTCAATCAAATAAAAATAATACAAATACAAATAAAAATACATAAGTACTCACCTTGTCGGTCCCAAACATCCCTAAGAGGAAGGACCATGTCTAGGTCATGTTGATAGTCCATACCATCATACAAGTACTCCAACACCACCTGCAACATCTACCCCTAGACTCGCTCAAAACTAGTAGTAAATTATTGGCCCACCTCCCCACCAACATGGTAAGCCAGTATGTGTTCCCACCACATCAAGAACAACTCTTGGGTAGGTGGCTGACCCAACACCACCAGTGGGGAAAAGAACACCACCCTCTCCAAAAATAAGTTGCATAGTATAGATCCAAACACAAATTCCCACTATATTTTTACTGCACAATGATCCAACTAAGACATCATAAAAGCACGCATCACATGTGCCCAATCGAAGGTCTCCCAACCAAGACCCTCTCAACCACTTCCAAATGCACACCATATTTATTGTGGGTCCCCAGAGACCCGTAAATCCTCACAAACATGAAATGTACCCCTTGCATCAACAACTAATCAATCACCACCATATTTATAGCTCCACCCATTAGTGGCTCCACAATAAAGCAGTGACAAAGCACAAACTCAAAAGTAAATACTCCCCAAAGAATACAGGATTGAACCTCCAGCTCTACATCCCTAAAGGATAGTCTCATCAAAAAATAAATGTCAAGTTATGCTGACATTCATACCTCCTACTCACAAACCATAAAGGCCTACCAATTTTTCGTCCACATCCACATCAAGTACCTCAGTAAATCCTCTTGTGATCTCATAAGAGTGCAGTAAAATAACTTCAATATCCCATATCTGGCTAGTTGACACCAGAAAAACAAATTCCTCTACACCCCTCCATGTAGAGGTTCTCTCTCTCTCTCTCTCTCTCTCTCTCTCTCTCTCTCTCTCTCTCTCTCTCTCTCCAGTGAATAGACATCCTTTAAAGTTTCGTATGTCACCTGCATCTAATCCAAACAAATAATTATTAGATAAAACCCCCTTGATAATGAATCATTGCACCAAAATTCAAATTAACTAGTTAGTGCAGTTATTACTAGGTCCAGTCGTGCACATCAATGTGAATATTCTAGGTACAACCACACTAGTATGCATGAATGTTTGAGATACAACTGTGTTTTCATCCATGTTATTTACACTCTCGCAGTCATTCCATCTGCATGACTATTTCATTAAAATCCGCGTAAGCCTACGCGACTATCAACTTGACAACCAGGACCATCTGTTTAGGAGAATTTATGACAATCGTGGAAAGATTGGTGCGATTGTCCCAATTTCCCCTACTCCCTTAGCGTGGGAGAGTAGGTTATACCCACACAGGACTGCATGGGAATTTACTGATTGCCCATGTTGTTCTCCTCATTTTCACATAAAAATGATTGTACGCCCCTCGACCCAAAACCCTAAAAATTCAAAAAATATAGGATGTTTCAGTCTCTTACTGAAATATCTTACAACTCCGATCCAACCTCCTATGGTCTCCCAAAATATCTCAAACACGTCCACACAACACACCATATCTATGTCACCATAGGTACAAATGTGGTGGCATAATGGGCCCCACACCCACTTATACGTCTGTCTCCCAACCTTCCCATCACCCATACAGGAGCTGAGGAGATTTGGTTTTCAAACTTTTTGCGTCGACATGATCCTTGATCTCTCATCTACACATTGGTATAATCTATTTTTCATGTTACTCAGTCAACCCAGGGCGGCCTTACCAAGCCCCCAAACACATGTACTCTTTCTCACTATTATTTTATCAAACAACTATAATATTTTTTTCATCGTCAAGTATTTTTCACTTCAGGTATTTGGTTTTTGTGTGCAGGTACTCATAAGCATACTCATCTCCCATGAAATATTGGTTGCCCCATGACTCCTTCAGGTATATGTACCAAACTATCATGTAGTTAATCCCTCTATGACCAATTGTGTTTACCAGTGTCACCCTCCTACATCTACCTTTAAGTTAAAAACACCTAACATGGAAATATCTTCACCTCTACTATGTTTTGGTACTACTGATGGATATCATTCTCACCCTCATGAGTTGTCTCGTACATATTTCCCCCCAAGAAAATCGACACTCATTCTTTCCTTTCCCCAGTGGAGTCCTCATAGTTTTTTCACTTCAGAAAATGAACCTCATACTTATTTTCATCATATTGATAACCTTCCCCTCATGGAATCCACATATCATATTTCACTAGTTATGTTAAATGCACCTCCACATTTTCATTTTCCCTCCATCCCATCCAAAATCAATTTCCCATTTGTGAATTCATCCTTCGTCCATTTACCTAATACAAAAACACACCCATGGGCCCCCTAACCTCCATCAGTCAAATTCCAATACTTGAACCCCACGCAATCCAAGCCATCTTCCACTGGGGCACCCATTTCTATATATTTATAATAAACCCAAATCATTCTTTATTCATTTGGTAATTGTATAAAATACGTTTTGATTTCCATCAAGTACATAGGTTTTTTCCATAATAACCGATAGCATTTTTTACTTGGAAAAGAAACCCATGTCTCCCTTGGTTGGGCATCTACCCTTCATATCCATGTCTTCAAATGTTAGCTACCAAATCTATTATAATAACATTAAACATAAATACTACAGAGAATAATGACGAAACAACATAATAGATGAAACCACAACACCAAAATAATACCTTTTTTGATAGGAAACAATGTTGGCTTGCCTCTTCAAGGGGAAAACCTCCAACATAGCAGTGCTCTATTAAAATAATTCTCAAGAAAAAACTTCTCATGCCCTCGACTCCTATTTATACTAGATATATCTACCACAAGAACAATCTAGAGGAAGATCTTCTAGAAGTGGAAGCTTCTATTAGGTATTCTTACATTTGACTTATTCTTCCTTATTACTATGCCTTATTAATATTTCCCTTTATTACATGGAAAATATCTTATTCTACCTACATGAGGGATTAGGGAGGTTAGCTCCCTAACATTCCATCCCCCTTGAAAATATTCTTCTCCTCAAGGATTGAGATGAGCAAATTGTTGCAGAATGGTAGATGGCTCCCAGGTGGCATTTGTTGGAGTTGTATATTTTCACTGTACTAACACTTCCTTGATGGTGCAATGAAAAAGAAGATGCTCATGCTGGTACAAGACTACTTGTGTCTAAAAACATATGGAGCCTTATTCATCCAACCCAAGGAGACTGGTTTGATTTTGTCACTTAGTTCCAATCACCTTCTTTAATCATGAGACATGAAAAATAGGATGGAGCTTAGAATTGTTGGATTACTGAGAGGGGGGTGAATCAGTAATAGATAAATATAATCCTTTTTAACCATATAATGAAAGTGTTATATCAATGTAGCATTATCGTCCAATATTTTCAAAGTAAATAAAGAATGAAAAAATGAACAATCATACACATACACATTACACCAGTGTTTTTACGTGGAAACCCAAAGCAGGAGAAAACCACAGAATGATTTTTCTTATATGTATTGAAGAATTACATTCATTGGAAGCAACAACTTCCTTTGTTTTCCATCTCCAACTAGAAGGAGGATCCAACCCCCTAGATTCTCAGGCTACAACCCGTGGGAAGCTCCAACTCCCCAATTCTCTGGCTACAACTAGAAGGAGGCTACAACCTCCTATGTTTTCCGGCTACAACTGGAAGGTGGATACAACCACCTGTCATTTACCCATCCAAACACACTAATGTATAAGTAGAATGATAGAACCATTGTCACATTATCACTGTGAGATATACTATTGTAAACCTGTACCAATCAACCTGCACCAAACAACTTGTGCCAATAACCTGAACCATGCATCAACCATGCATCAACTTATACCTCAACCTGTAATCAACCTGTACCATAAAAAGTGCATCAACCATGTACCAGGTATGTATCAATCATGTATCAACTACTCATCAACTACTTGTCTCAACCATGTACCCAACATGTACCTCAACCAAAATACCTCATCAATTTCATCATCCAAATCTGATTTGTAACTCTGTAATATACCTAGTGTATAGGATCACATACCTGCAAACCTTTATTAACTTTAACAAAAAGAGACTATCGTTTTCATCAAACTTTACTTTAGTCTCACATGACTAGTTTTGGATTAGTCAACAACCCTAACTTGAAATAATCATAACTATGTACATGTAATGAATAAATATATGAAAAAAATACACAATGTTCTTTAGTGTGTTTTGTACAATTCCTCTAGGTCTAACTACTTGGAACCTCTCAGAAAAGGAGTTATAGCAAAAATGGCATACCTTGTTGAATTCTGGCTTATTCCAGAGAGCGAACTTGTAGAGCGTGCCCCACATGGAATATTTGTTGTATGGATCTGAAAAGTGTACATAGAATACTATAGAATTTACTCTAACCAACACATTTGGTCTTACTAAATTTCGATCTATTATCAAGAAGTTATGATGTTTTTACCCGAAGCACCTGTTTTAGACTAGTTTTAGGATTAGCCACAAACCCTATTTTCGACGGAGTGTAACTCCAAAAATAAAACGACCCACAAGCTTAAATTTGTACCACCTCTACTTGGATATGTTTCCTCAATGGCCTCCCAATTTCACAGTTTGAATCATTCTAGAAAAAACGTTATTGCAAAAATGGTGAGATGATCTGTAAATAACATACCTTAGAAAGCATCATTAAAAGAATTTATCCTCCCTTGAATTTC
>SNQJ01S0082156.1:20416-38749 GCA_010110895.2 Picea sitchensis
TTCAAAAAAATAATTAGGGATCCACAAGGTGACACAATTGGGCATATATTACCCTTATTTAATGACCCGTATTTAGGATCAGAACAAATTGATTAACATATTGAATACAATAAACACAGAGATAGGAAGAATAAAACAAATATTCAGTGAACAATATCTTCTATTAAATAAAGAAATATGATAAAACTGTAAAACTGTAGAACTGAAACTTGCTCGAATGGTGGTAGCTATGTATGAGAAGATATGTTTCTTCTATGCACATCCATCTGAGAGGAATGGATTACAATGAGGCTCCATAGGCCCTTTTCATATTACTCATGAATGCCAAAACCCTAGACATCCAAAAACCTAACACTAGATGGTGAAACTCCAAAAGTCATGTGGGCCCTATGGGTAAGTTGGCGTAATTTGGTACCTCAACTTCCTAGGGTCATAACTTTTGCATACGACATCCATTTTAGGCGCGTGATAGCCCATTGGAAAGGTATTTCAGAGAACTACACATTCTTCCATTAGACTCGGACTTCGTCTATAGTATAACTATGGTGATCCAAAAAAACAATGTTTAGGGCCCCAAAACAACCCTGAAAGTAAAGCAAGATGTGATGACATGAAAACATACAAAATAAGCTAGTTGGAATAGGTGAGAGGTGACCCGTATCCACCTGGAGAATATGTGATGCTTTAGATAGCCCCAAAAGTGTAGAACTCACAGTTATAAAGTAGTACAAAAAGACATGCTAAACAAAAATGGACATGAGGAGCCGGTTGCAATAGGTGGGTGGCCACCAATATCCACCTGGATCAATCCTCCCCCCTTAGGAAGAAATGTTCTCCATTGTGTTGAGTTCCCCTATCAAGTGAGGAAGATTTTGTTGGATTTGGCCTCAGGTGAGCCACTTTCCTTGGTGTAGGAGTTGTCCTACCTTGACAACCCGATAAAGATGGATCCATTGTTGGTGAGTGCCCTTGACCTGTGTGTCCACAATCTGATCATTGGATGCTTGTTCCATGCAGTTAGGCTTGAGCTCTGTTGGTGTCAACTATTTGGAAATCTTAGAGGTGTCCAATAATGGTGGAAAATTGGTCGAAGGAGGTCCACATTGAATACTGTATGCAGACCAAGCAAGGGTGGAGTGTTGAGCTCAAAATCATTGCTACCCACAACCTTGGTGATAGTGTATGGCCCATAAAGAAGTGGGAGAATCTTCCGATGGGACCCAATGAGATGCTCATTTTGCAAATGTAACCATACTTTTTCGCCAACCTGAAACTGGTGTGGTACCCTGTGTTGATCAGGGCGTTGCTTATACTTAGCAATGGATTTATGAAAAATCTCCTGGACCTGTTGGTGGATGTGATGAATACACTTAATGAATCTGGTGGCTTTGTCGAACATAGACTAATCAAGGTAAGAGATTGTCTATGTGGTTCCAAGAGGAAGTGCAACATCAATGGGTCCCAAGGTGGAATCCCATACCCACCTGAAAAGGGTTATGGTTGGTGGAACTATGGAGAGACCTGTTGTAGCTATGTTGGACATATGGAATACTCTTGTCCCATGTATGGGGATTCTTATAATGGTACATGCGCAGGATGTGCACAATCATCTAGTTGACGACCTCGATTTGGCCATTGGTTTGGGGGTGGAAAGCAGTGGATTTTGTGAGCTTGGTGTCCAACAGAGACTAGAGACTCGACCAAAAGGTGTTGAGGAACCTACTATCTCAGTCGGAGATGATGGTATGTGGTATCCCAAAGTGGACCCAAACTCATTCGAAGAAGATCTTGGCAGTCTCTGCCGCTATGACATTCTTCTTACAGGATGTGAGGATGGCCATCTTCGAAAACTGATCAATGACCACAAACACGCAGTCATTCCCATTCTTGGTGGACAAAAAACCAAACATGTAATCCATTGAGATGGATTCCCACGGCTTCTCGAGAAGAGGAAGAGGGGTGTATAAGCATTTCTTCTTGATGGTTGGTTTGGCAATGGCACAGGCAATGCAATATCTGATATACTTGCTAACGTCCTATCAAATTTTGGCCAATAAAAATGCTTCTGAAGAATGACCACAGTTTTATCTATGCCAAAATGTCCTGCCACCCAATTGTAGTGGGCTTCCCAAATTAGCTTTGCATGCTCTCTTGTAGGAACACAGAGATGGCCCAGGTGGCATAAGAATCCATCCTGAATGTGAAAATTAGTGACAGTGGTGCCTATACCCAAGAGTTGATATTTGGTGGTGAAGTTTAGATATTGCTGATAAATTTGGGGCCACTTCGATGCTTCATGTCTAGAGAAATGGAGCACAGTGGTGAGTGTAGCCATAGGAGGCCAACTGAGGCGGTCAGTGACATGATTGGAGATACATGTCTTGTACTTGATGTTGATATGGAACTGTTGCAAGTAGGTGGACCACTTCTGATGGCACTCGTTCTACAATTTCTCTTGTGTCTGTATGAACTGCATCGACTTGTGATCAATGTGTATGATCGTCTCTTTCCCCAGGATGTAATGTTTCCTTTAACGATAGTATTTTACAATGGAATACATTTCCTTGTCATAGGTGGGGTATTTATAGATAGTATCGGAGAGTGTTTCACTATGGTATGCCACAAGATGCCTGTGTTGAGTGAGAGTTGCGCCCATAACATAGTCAGATGCATCAATCTCAATATCAAATGGGTGTTGCAGATCGAGAAAGGAGAGCACTGAAGCTGAGCACAAGTGATGTTTCATATCATCGAATGCTCATTGCTTCTCTTTCACCCATACTAAATTTTCCTGACCACCTCCCTTGGTCACTTGGATGAGAGCCCATGCAATATGGGAGAATCTAAACACAAACCGTCGATAGAAATTGGCTAGACCCAAGAAGTTATGAAGCTTGGTCAGTGTGGTCGAGGGTGTCCAGTCACGAATGACTTGTATCTTCATTTGATCAACATGTACCCCATGCTCATGAACAATGTAGCCCAATTATTGGACACGGTTCCTTCCAAAAGAGAATTTTTCTAAGTTTCCATAAATCTTGTGCTATCATAGTGTGCTCAAAACTTGTTGAATATGCCACATGTGCTCCTCCCACGTTCTATATACTACCACAAAGGAGTTGGTGAAGCGTCTCAATATATCATCCATCAACATCATGAAAGTGGTTGCTGCATTTGTTAAGCCAAAGATCATGACTAGCCATTCGTAAAGACCTTCTTTAGACTTGAAGGTTGTCTTCTAGACATCAGTTGGCTTGATGGGAACCTGGTGGTAGCCAGACTTTAGGTCAATCTTCCTGAATAAATTTCCCCCCTTGAGTTAGTCAATAAGGTCATCAATCCTGGGAATGGGGTAGCGGTTCCTGAATATGATTTTGTTTAAGGCTATGTAATCAATGCATAGTCACCAAGTCTCGTCCTTCTTCTGCACCAGTACAATATGGCTTTCACAAGTGGAGGATCTAGGTCTAATGTTCCCCTTTTGAAGAATATCTTGGATTTGATTCTTGATTTCATCATTCTCCATCAGCAAGCGCCGATAGACTGGCCCATTAGGTAGAGGTGCACTGGGGATCAAATCAATGGGATGCTTGATTTGGCAATGTCTCGGTACCCTGATCTGTGAGGCGAAGATGTCTCTGTATTCTTCCACGATCCCATCCACTTGCTTTGCTGCAGAGAGAGGCATTTTGTAGAGTCCACAGAGGTGGAAACGACCTTCTACTTACTGTGAGCACGGATCACAAAGAATATTAACTTCCCGGTCTGTGAAATGACCTTATTTCATTGCTTAGCAGAGATTAAATAAATAGAAGTAGGTGGTGCCACCTCTGGGATCCAATACATTTCTCTACCCAAAGTAATAATAACATTGTGGGATCTAGATTCATAAATAGCATGATGATTCCAAAAATATGGTTGTCCTAAAATAACATCACAAACTTCAAGGGGAGAAATATCACACAGTAACTCATCTTTGAAAGGATTGATGTCATAGGGTAGACAACATTGTTGGCTGGCGCGGAGATCTCTTCCTTGACAAAGCTAGTCGATGGTGTAGGGTTGTGGGTGCAGTGTCGTTGGAAGGTCCAACTACTTGATGACCTATGCTAAAATCAGGTTCTTTTGACTATCGTTGTCAACAATGAAATGAATCAGAACCCCCTTGACCCACATCTACAAGTGAAATAGTCCTTCCCCTTCCTCTAGTTCTTTTGGTTCGCTTGGCTGGACTTTGGTAGTATCAACCATGGAACTGGGTTCAAGATCGATAATCCACTCCCCTCCTTCATGATTTGACTTGGAATCAGAATCGACCTCTGACTCGAAATCCTTTAGGTCGGCCATGAGGGACTTCTTGGAGTGACATTCGTTGGTGTTGTGCCAAGAAATTTTATGGTATTCACACCATTTTCCTGTGTCCTTCTTTGTCTTTTCGTTTCCCTTCTTGTATTGCAGCTTGGACGAATTGTCTTGAGGGAAGCCATCTTGACTTGGTTGTGTGGGTTCAGTCTACCTTTTCCCTGCTTCAGCTATGAGGGGTTTGCAGATCCAAACTCTTGTCGTTTCTGCTTAAATTTGTGTTCGATCTTGACAGCGTATCTATAATTCATGCCCAACGAGGCGATGTCCAAGAACTCCATTTATGTTTAAATGTATTTATGCAAACAACCATGGTATTTGAGCACTAGATGATGCTCAGAATCTTTAATACCCAATTTGGTGCGTAGAGTATGGAAAATATTTGTGAAGTCTGGTACTGTTTGGTCCCTTTCTTAACGAAGGGTGGTCCATCTGGTGTACTGGTCCTCGTAGCTTCCAACAAGGTAGTATTGTTCTTTAATGGAATCCCGGAAGGAATCCCATGTAAGGGCCACCATAAATATTATAGATTCCTCCATGGCCCTTTGCTCAGAGTAAGTATCCCACCAGTCTTTCACATGGGGAACAACCTTGAGGAGTGAAAAAGTGATATTTTCCCTATCGGAAAAATTGTGGAACGAAAAATACCCTTCAAGCATATTCAACCATTTATCTATAGCATATGCATCTACCAGTCCTTCAAATAATGGAATATCAAAATTTACTTGTACCTTAAAGGGGGTTGCATGGCCACTTGATGAAGATTCTTCTCTCATGGGTAGCCATCGAAGGATCTGCACGAAATTGTCCATCATTTTTTTTTTGTCGTGAAAGGGCTTCCTCGAGAAACATTTTAATAGGATATCCTACCCCACCATCTTTATTTTCGTGTACCATGGGTTTTTTTTGGGCTCGGCGTGACCAATCTGGTAATGGATCGATGGGTTCGAGTCCCAACTTCTTGTACCAAGACCTTGTTGGGGACATGCACAAAGAAAAATAAATGAAGAGAAAATTGTTGTGATACCACTGATATGGATTTAGGATCGGAACAAACTGATTAATAAATTGAATATAATAAATACATATATAGGAAGAATAACACAAATATCCAGTGAATAATAACTTATATTAAATAAAGAAATAGGCTGAAACTGTAAAACTGCAAAACTGAAACTTTCTTGAATGGTGGTAGCTATCTCTGAGAAGAGATGTGGTTGCTACGTGCATCCGTCTAAGAATAATAGATTACAATGAGGCTCCATAGGCCCTTTTCATATTACTCATGAATGCCAAAACCCCAGATATCCAAAAACCTAACCCTAGAAGGTGAAACGCCAAAAGTCATGTGGGCCCTATGGGCAACTTGGTGTAATTTGGTACCTCAAATTCCTAGGGTCATAAATTTTTCATACGACCTTCGTTTTAGGCGTGTGTTATCTCGTTGAAAAGGTCTTTCAAAGAAATACATATTTCGTTGTCAGACTCAAATTTTGTCTACAATATGACAGTGGTGAGCCAAAAAAACAATGTTTAGGGCCCCAAAACAACCCTGAAAGTACAACAAGATGTCATGACATGAAAACATACAAAATAAACCAGTTGCATTAGGAGAGAGGCCAGCCGTATCCACCTGGAGAATGTGTGAAGCTTCCAATAGCCCCGAAAGTCTAGAAATCACAATTATAAAGCAGTACAAAAAGACGTGTTGAACAAAAATGGACATGAGGAGCCATTTGGAATAGGTGGGTGGCCACCAATATCCACCTAGATCATTTAACAACTCTTCAAGTTTCATCTATAACTCTTTCAATTCTGGTATTCCCATTCTATAAGGTGTCTTGGACATTGGCGAAACTTCTAGAACCAAATCAATACAGAAATAAATGTCTCTCTTTGGTGGAAATCTTGGGCTCTCCCCAAAAACATCTTCAAAATCCGTCAAGACTAAATGGTCTTCAATGCTTTCCACTTTATCTTTGAATAAATCTTCCATATGGGATGAAAAAATATGACATCCCTTCTTGAAAAAAAACTTCAACTACATAGTTGAAATTTCTCTAACAACTACAACTCTTGGAATGCCTTGAACCTTGTCTTGTTTCCCTTCTTCATCAAGACACATGATTGACTTGTTGTGTAATATTCTTGGTTTAAATCCCTGTGAATTATAATGTAATCATATAAATGTGAATTAGGTTGGTGGTTCGAGGTGTTGGGGTGAAGAGCTCGTATTGATTTAATGTGGTCAGGGGACAAATCAAATATTATGTGCATTGAATAATTAATAAAAGTAATAATAATTGGTTGCGATATGAAAGGAATGAAAAATGATGGGGGGATATGATTCCACGAGAGAGAGGAGTCCAAGGAGGAATTATTCATGGGTATTAATCCAACCCACATTCTTGAATCATTATCACTTTATAAACCTTATAATTATTGATTGAGTGTATAAGAAGACAATGATTTAAATCATGTAATAGGGTGGGTGTTAGTAGTCACATCCCATAGTTATTGGAGAGCATGGGGATGAGTACAATCAGCTTGGATACGAGTGTAATTTAATTCAAGAAAGAAAGAAAGAAATAGAGGAATTGTGTATGGCCAAGGGGACAGGTTTTGGACAGTCACATTTTTTTATGGAGAACGGTTTTTACATGGGATTTTTGGGTAGCAAAGGGAGAGTAGAGGGATGGGAAGAATACCATCCATGGTATACTTGAAGGAATCCATTAATTTTATTTTTTTTGGTGTTAATAAAGAGGCATGTGTGTCTATGAATCAGGTTGTAATCTTGTGGTGTGAATTCATGTTGAACAAATATCTCAAGAGCCTTGTGAAGGATGTTGTGAGAACTCCTTGGATGATTGAGAGTTCCTATAAGTACATGAATGATATTTCATGGCCAACCAAGTGAAATAAGGAACCTGATAAATGAATGATACAATCAGAGGGACTACGAGTAGTGAAGGGGGTACATTCCTTGGGTAGTGTAGATTGTGGGGAAAGGAGAGAGATGGAAGATTCAAACTGTTGTGGGAGTAGAACTTGGGTTTTGGGGTTGTTGTGTGTGGAGAGTGGACAACCAAAGGGATGGATCTCCTTTTGGAATCATAGCCTCAGCACGAGGGTGGATTGTTGTTGAATTTTCGAGCAATAGAGCCTATGGTTGGGAGGTTCATCCTCGGTATGCAACCAATTGGTTAATCATTAACATATAAGTGTTTATGTTATGTTCTTATGTTAATTTCATTGTGTAAATGGTTTATATGAATTTTCTGGGTTTGTTATTTTCTTTAAAAGTTGCATCTATTTTTAATATATGATGTTACATGCATTTACAACTGTGGTATCAATTGAATGGTCAAATATGTGTGTGATATGTGGTTGGTAAGCTAAAGGAAAGTATTTTAGTTGAAAGATTTTAATTTTAATGAGTATTCCACTCCATAATTTCCATCCGTTGGGATGGGGGACATTACATTATGGTATCTGAGATTTTGGTTGAAACAATAGGCTTGCATGGGCTTGAACTAGTGTGAATTCAACAAATTCTCTATTGTGTTTTTTTCTGTGATGATTTTGGACAGAAATGGTGAAAAATCAAAGAGAAATTCCCAAATTTGTGAGAAATATTTTAGTTTAATTGACTTAGATATGTTTAAGAGGTTTAATGGAGCTAATAAGCAAGTTTTAGAGCCAAATTTGACTTGGAATGATCAAATTTTGAGTTTTAATGGTTTCTATAGAGTTTTTGGTAGTTTGGTGAATCGACAGTCGTGATCATGTTTGATATCAATATCAAAAGCTGAGATTTTATTTGATAAATTTAAAATTCATAATTTTTTGGCCATTTTGAAGGTTGAGCAAACCAACAACCAGGAAACTATTTCATATGTAACCTCCCTCGTTACAAGCAAACCCAAAATTTCACTCAGAAAACTACAAGGTAACGCACCCAGTCCCAAGTTGGGTTGCACTACACAAATTTTCTTCTTTTGAGACCAAATATAACAACTGAATGATATCATAAATACAATTGTGCACACAACCATTCTTCTGTTGCATGCAAAGTCTATATCATTTGCATGCATGGATTGTTTCCTTGCATGCAGAGCGATTCTAGCCTCTCCTCAGAATCCTCAGCTCACTATTTGGAAATTCCACTCCAAATTTAAAACTTCGATACCATTAAATTATTAAAATTTCTCTACATATTAAAAACACTATACAAAATAACAACAAATACTCATATGCAACATCATATAGGAAAACCCATCAAAAAATAGATAATTAAGCACACGGTAATTAAAACAAACACATAAAAGACATTTTTCATTTATAAAAATTCACCAATTGTGTGCAAACCTCAGAATTTCCTCCCAACCATAGACTATGTTTCTAATAAACGCTCAGCAGCAGGTCACCCCCAAGCTAGGGCTTAAAATCCACCAAGGAAAAGGATTCCTAAGTCAGGATAAAGTCTATCAATAATCAAAATACTTAGACAAAGATGCCAACTCTAGCAGACAACCTATAGTCCCTCATTTCCCACATGCCTATCCCACCCCAGAAAGTGTTCCCCTTCTCTTCTCAACAATCCTTCAGTTGCCCCATTTCCCTTCTTGGGATTCAACAACATGTCGAACAAGAAGTCTCATAGCCCTGTAGTTGTAACTTGATAGCATGGGAAAACATTTCCCAACAAATATCTCACCTAGAGAGAATGCTCACGGTCCTAACAACCCTCTTCATCAAATCCCATGGGCCTGACAACTCGCTTCTTTGATACCCACATGCCTGAAAACCCACCTCTTTATCTCAATTCCTCTGGTCATTTGTTGATACCATTTCCAAGCATTTCTAGGTACAGGTAAGGTGATGGAAGCCCAAGAGTATGGATGGATGGATAATAAATATGGTAGTAATGATGAATGAATCAGGGAAATGAACTAAATTTCCCCAAATACATGTGCATGTTCCCAACTTGACACTTGCCATGTTGGGAACTACATGGGCCCACTTTCCCTCCCACTTGGGTGATACGTTTCCCATGATTAAGGACATCAAATATAGTTATATCCTTCACTTTAAACTTTATAGTTTAGGAATATTAATAAAATATTCCTTTGGACTTAAGCCCCCTTAGCTTATCCCCTTTCCTAGATTCTTGTCCCCCACTTTCCTTTTCCAGTTGATTTTATCCCCCCATACTCTTTATGTCTGGTTGGATGCAGAAGTGATGTGTTTTTTTATTAATATCTGAGGTGATTACATTTTACAAATATAGTCCCATTGGCCTTTTAGCTTCTAACTCTCTAGCCTAATAACCACATGTTGAGGGGTCTGATATCCCTTTAACTCAACAACAGGAACCAAACCCGCCTTAGAGGCCCAATTAAACTCTACAACATTTGATGGTGGAATGGTTCTCCATATCATTCGATCTAGCTAATTTATCGATTGGATTTACTTGGTGATTGACAGGATATATTCCTATGAAAGTTCCTCCTTTAGTTTAAACTTTCTCTTTTTTGTCTTTTCTTTTATTAGATGCGTCTGATAAAATGAGATGTGTTGGTATAAACCAACTGATAGAACGGATTCTTAACTACTGAAGAAGGATGAGCTTGGGATAACCCTCATGATCAAGCATGCGGACAAAGATATTCACACCTATTAAAATCCTAGAACTAATACNGTCTGATAAAATGAGATGTGTTGGTATAAACCAACTGATAGAACGGATTCTTAACTACTGAAGAAGGATGAGCTTGGGATAACCCTCATGATCAAGCATGCGGACAAAGATATTCACACCTATTAAAATCCTAGAACTAATACATTAACTTGTTGGTATTTCATCTTTGACTGAGATACAATTATCGTAAGAAAAATACGCATGTAATAAGATGATTGCAAGAAAAATAGTTTCCTTAGATCTAACATCAATCACACATTAACACAACGATTTTCTTTCCATCATTAAGAACAAAAGAACTACAAAAATATTGAAATGGATAACTTATCAATAGATTTAGAAACTCTTACTCGTTACAGCATCAATTACTAAAATACAAGTTGGAAGTAATTCCTCCTCAATCCAATCACATAACGCCTTTGATGAAAAACAAAACTTTGTCTATGGTCCTAAACATGACTTCTCAATTAAGGTTGTTCAAAAATAGTTCTTTACAATTCTCCAAAAGAGGCTCTCTTCCCAAAACCATCGACCTTTTCTAAAACGTCAATCCTTTTATCTATAAATAATCACTAACTAAAAATAGCTGCTACAAGTTTAAGTTAAGTAAAACAAAATAGTGCCACGTGGTGCTTGATTTATTTGTTCTTTGTAAATCATCTTGTGGTTCTACTAGAGTGGATGACTCTTCTCATATTCTGACCACTTGATGAATATATCCTCTCATGTGTTAGCATATGGGAACCTATGTTGATCCATCGGGGATGAAAGGCTTTATTTCACTTCTACTGCTCTTTCTCTGTATTTGATGATATTGGCACTCAACCGCTGCAGATCTATACAAGCCTTGATCGGATGTTCCATAATTTTTTTTATTTGACCTCGTGTCATGATTTCCACCTGTGTGATCTCCACTGCCCATGACGAGTGTTGTTCTACATATTGCTTGACTATGTCATGCAGGTTGACAAAGTCTTCAAGTGAGCCGAATTTTGGGAGGACAATACCTTTCATCTCCTGATTGATCTTTTCCTATCCTTTTTCACACTCATCCCACTTATTTCGTATCTCCTGTTGAGGTTCTTGGGCCATACTTACCCAGTATTTGATTGCTTTCTCGATCCAAGAGATTCTTCTATCCCTTAGCACTCGAATATAATTCTCCTCTGCATCTCAACCCTTCTGTAATGCGTTGATGTAGTCAATTTGTTCTACTGCTTGGTATGATTTTTCATACCATCTCTCCACATCCTTGTAGGTTTCCAGTGCCATAAGGGTATCTTCTTGGAAATCGGCTATACTTGTAGTGAAAATATGTCTTTCACTTGTGAACTTTGCATAAGCATATTGGAACTCACTCTTCAGAAACATTGTGGACTGTGTTGAGTCTTGATAGTATTTTTCCAAATGGCATAGATGATATAGCTCCTTTAGTGCAGTGGTCAGTTCCTTTTCATCTCTCCTTGCTCGATCCAACGTGGAATCAATGATATCCATCCCTATGTCAATGAGCTCAAATGTCTTTGCATGTTCTGTACTTAGCAACTTCTCCTTCATGGTGATGAGAATCAAGCTATCTAGCATGAGTATTCTCTTCTTAGTGGTCCTTTTCATGATATCTTTCCTCTTCCTGTCATAAGCGATCGCCTATATATCAACAACCTCATCAACAGGCGCAGGGATTTCTTGTTCTCCCCAGGTTAGAGTGTTTCCCAGGTTCCCTATTGTGTTTATTTTCTCTAGGACAGGTTCATGTACTTATTTCATATGCTCTGATGGCCCGACCTCCATTTGGTTTTCATTGGCTGGTGAGGTATCGACCAAAATTGAAGAGTCAGTGATAGGTTTAGTACTTACTTTGTGATCGATTGTTGAATTGCCAATATCTTGTTGTTGCACTTCCCCTTTTTGTCCACCTGATCCTATATCCTCTATGAAGTTGTCTTTTAGAGTCCCTGATAGGTCTAGAAACTCAGTGTCTAAGACACTTTTGGCCTCATGGTCACCCTGTGGAGGGTTTTGAACTGATGCATCGAGACTTGGAGCAGATGTTTTATCAAGTTCCTTATCCTCTGTAATCAGTATCGGAGTTACCAGTGAGACCTCTAAACTCTCCTCATCGTGATAGATGGTTATTAGGTCAAGCAAGGGATTTGGCATACCTATTTCACCTAGTGTTCTTGGACTTTCAAACTAGGTTGGAATGCTCACGGGTGATCTAATATGGGGTTTTATAGACTGGTGATTTCCTCCAGTTGTATTGAATCTGAGCCATTTGGCTCCTCTCTGATTGTAATTGGGTCATCCGAGGGGATTCTCATCATTTCTATGATTTGAGGATCATTCTCTAGTTGTTCGATGACTCTCTAGGCTCCTTCTAGTAACACCAACCCTCTCCTTTGTGCCTTTGTGGTTTCTATTGCTCTGATTTTTTCTCTAACCCTAAGAGCTTCTTGATCAGACTTCTCTATTATTTTGACCTGCTCATCCATGCTCGTAGATTTGAACCTGGTCATGTTCGGGTTAGATTTCCTTTGTAATACCTCCTCCCAATCCTGAGCACATTATGTAAAAATATCATCTTCGAACTTCTCATGCGCATATGGCCAACAGGAAGAGACTTGTGAAGTGTGTTGGAGGACAAGGCCTTTAGGGTCATGCTTGTGAAACCAGCCTGTCGAGAGCCTGTATTCCAACTGACTCAAACCCTCTTGTTTATCTTAAATCGTGTCTTTACATATATAAAACCCCACATGGAAACCACAGGGTATAAATGCTCGTTTCTTGTCCTTGACCAAAGTGGAATTATAGCCAGGTATGATAGTATGATAACAAATGTATCCTATGATGAGCTGTTCTAGGACGTGACAAGGGAGAAAATGTGGTTCTCTAGTGGCCCCGAACACCCTGATATAGGTTGGTTGTTCATCTAGATACCAATGGCCTACTTTCAAGATAATTTTCTTGGTCGTTATAGACAACCTTGGGCATTCCTTTTTAAATATAATGAAATAAATATTGGCAATGAATTCATCGCAAATAAGGGCATAAGACATTTTGTACATGTTCTTGGATAGGATGTTGAAGTAGACATGAACAGGCAGTTCTGCAATGTGTCAGCTTAAATTCATACTGGCAAAGACATTCCTCATGCAGATTACATCTAGCAGGTATGAGGCCATGTGAAAAGTGGGATCTTCTCCTTCTTTCAACATCTGAGGCTAAAATACATTGATTCCCAATTGCTTGGAGATTATTTCTCCCCAGTTTAAACTACTCACTGAAATAGCCACAGTGTACGCCAGGGGAATCCATGCCTCTGATAACTTGGTGCAGTCCTTTTCCCCATATAATTGGTAGATGAGAGCCATCAAGTAGATATATGGCTCCCTCAAGTTCATTGTCCCATACCAGCCATTGCTCCGGTTTGTAAATTTATTGTCATCCTTCCACCATGAGGCCATCAATCGGCTAGTGTCATGGAATTCATAGAATTTCACCACGAATTTTGTGTTCAACCGCTCCTCTGGGTCCCTGAGCTTGTAATACTTTTGGACCCTTGTCTAGAGAAAACATTTGACACACGCACCATTCTCATCATTAATGAGGCACTTCTTGCTATAGTGGGAAAACGCCCCTATGGACTACACTAGGGTTCAAAATGTAGGCATATCTAACCATCTAAATGTCTCCTACTTTTTATAACTACCCTGAATATACCCCACATTCATACATGAAATACAAAGTGAAAAGATCTGGTAACTCTACCTTTTATTCCGCGTCCAATGTCGATACTTTCGCATTTGATTGCTCTGCTAACTACAAGCCTCCTCCTAAGGCTGGCCTACATTCACAAATAGATAAACAGGGAACTACAAACATGAATCTCATATATAAATCATGGGTTAGATGTTAGTATAAGACATAAATCGAATACAGATATTTGACACATCATATTTCTAGACAGAAAAAGTATTCCTTTTATTGATATCACAATGTTTACTTACAATGAGATCGGTGATTGCTCTGTGAACCTAGTCCGGAATCCTCTTTACCAAGCTCAAACTGCTCTTCTACGTATCTTTCTCCTCTCACACTTCTTCTATGGAAATGGCATAGGCTTACAATGGAGGAAAAAGGAAAGAATGGGAAATTTTGATGCAAATCTCACAAGGTGGCTGCAAATTCTTGGGGCAAGGAGGGGATGTGAAATGGGTTGATTTTCAATGTTCTTATTCTTAGATTAGGAATGACACCCCAACACCTCATTTTGTATGACAAAAGGATTTTTATTTAGTTGGGTGATGGGCTATAGGCAGTGGGATAGTTGGAAAACTACCCAATAGCCTGTAATCTCAGCGAATTCCTTGCAACATTTTCTTTTTTTTCAACTTTTGTGGGTATACGTGGGTTGTAATGGTGCATATAGCATACGTACATGAGCTTTAGTGGTGAAAAAATCATGTGTACATGGGTAGTAATGGTACAAGGAACGTACATATTCAAAAATAGAGTTTTTAAGAAGAGTTGCTCAGTGATGGCTTGGAAAAAATGGCAAGTAAAAGGGCTTGATGCCAGGTATGCATGTATGGTGAAAATTAGGGTTATAACAGATGCCCCCTAATGTGTGAGGTCATGAGAGCATCTGATGTCCAAAATAAATTACAAAATCTTCACCAATGTACGAAGTGAGTGAGCCCAGGACCAGAGTTCGAGAGGTGCCATCTGTAAAAATAACAATTGTCTCTCCAAGGAGTGAATACCCATGCCTGGGATGAAAAAAAATCATGGTTGAAAATAAAATACACTGCAGAAGCATGTCATATAACTATATAAAGTGTATCCACGAGCAATACACATCGGATCTGCATCTCAAAATCAAAGATATACATGTATAGTATCCATATTCAAGAATTCAATGATGCTTGATGGCTGGAGATGAGGCCTTCAGAGATCGAGAGACAACTTCAAGATCTTCAAAACTCAGGTAGGAGTGTAATGTGAGTGTACGACTTCACTACCCAGAGGTCTTCAACAGATCGTCGGTTTACAGACAAGAGGATCTCGGTGATTAGGCAGAGAACTTCATTGATTTCGAAAAAGGACTTGATTGGAATTTAGGGATGGTTGGGCATGAGGTCAAGAGACAAACTATAGAAAGGATGACTCAGGTTGGTTAAAACTTCCCTTGGACAATAGCACGATATATGATCAGACTCAGGAAGCATAACATTGACATAAGTTCACGATGCAGGAGGCGATGCAAACTCTCCATCTATTTGGAAGGATAACCAAACGGAAGAGGACACAACTCTATGCAGTGAGAACAGCTTCCTAAGGTCATCTTAAATCCCAATGCTTGACAAACAAACAAAAGGATGTGCTTTTTCCAAGGGCGACTCATTGTGCTGCCATAAAAAGAAAATAAATTTCTCGTCCTCTTTTTGGGGTATTTTTTATTTTTTTGTCTTTTTCAATATTTTGAAGAGCTTGAAAAAGAATAAAAGAATGCTAAATTACGAAGTAGGAATGAGCATCGCAAGAATACTAGTTCCAAGCATAAGGAAAACACTAATTCTTAAAGAAAGGAAACATGTGCAGGGAAATGACACTCGGGTCCATGGGTCAAGGTGTCAGGTTGCAGAGGCAAAGTGCTAAAAGGCTTATGTATAAGGCATGATTCAAAGGTTCAGTTGAGAGCAACATGGAACCGACATTAGGCCAAATACACAGAGATGCAAATGTGATTAGAAAGACATGATGAAACCCCCTTCAATGTATTTTTCATGAGCCTAGATAAGGTAAGCTCGATGGTTTTTTCACGTTTAAAGAGTCTGAAAAAACGTAAAAGAAGACTCTGTTGGGGTACCTTTTTCAAAGGTAATCTAGTCAGCTTGAAAAAGGGATAAATTAGCACTAAAAAGAAATCTTTTCAAAACCATTTTAAGGAGTGTGACACAGACAAGATCACTTGGAAATATTTTCAATTCTAAGGAGTCTGAAAAGAGCTTGACTATGGACTCACAACCTTTTTCTAGATTTAGTCTCCTTAGCTCGAAAAAGTATAAAATCTACTTAGGAGAACTCTCTCGGTGAGATGAATCTCCCTAGCTGTACCTTTTTCCTCATCAATCTATATTCCGGAAAAGGGGGTAAACTCATACCAATAGATGTTTTTCTGAACCAATTTAATGAGTGCGAAAGAACAAGGTCACTCGACGATCTTTTCAATTTTAAGGACTCTAAAAAGAGATTAACTATGGACTTTGTAGGGGATGTTTTTCTAGAGAATTTTAACAAGTGTTAAGGAACAAGGTCATTCGACATTATTTTCAATTTTAGGGAGTCTAAAAATAGCTTAACTATGGACTCTGTGGGCGTTCCTTTTTCGTAAATTTAGTCCCTCATGCCCGAAAAAGGGTTAAAATTATACCTGAGAATACTCTTCTAGCGAACCGGGTTTCCTAGAGTATACCTTTGTTCGTTCAATTGACCATTCGGACCAAAAAAGGGGTAAACTACCACCGGACAGACATGCCTTCAAATTTTAATTTGGTGAGCGTGAAGGACAAGAAGATCGCTCGATAAAATTTTCATGTTTAGAGAGTCTAAAAAGGGATTAAAAGAAGACTCTTTTTTGGGAGTCCCGAGGGTGAGGCCAAGAGTGATGACACATGAGACATATGAGGCTCAATATCGTAATTATGATAGGACTAACAAGGACTCTCAAGCCTAAAGTCATTAACGACGGCATGGACAAAAAAATGAAACGGAGATTTACCTAGGGCATCCATGTAAAGGTAGGCTCTAACACCTCACCATGACACTTCTAAAATATTGATGATGGTTCTGTGTCGCATTTCGGAGGGATCGATCCTATGGAAAAGTGGAAAAGATAATGAGATGCAAAAAATGGAGGTGGAATCCTAACTTAAATGCAAAAAGTTGGAAAACGACTTTTACCAAAGGACCTTTAAAAATGACCCATCTCCCGAAAAGTTTTCCAAACCAAAAGTGAAGTGTATCATAACATTCAATGAGAAACTCAAGAACCACATTAGATGATTTACACGCCAGAAAAAAAAGAAAAAAAGACAAAAGGGTTCGAAAAAGTGGCAAAAAAGGCCAAAAAAGTCTATAAATAGAAGCTTCCATCTCATTTTCACCATTGCAAATTGAGAATTAACCAAAAAGATAAAAGGAAACCTTTGCTAAAAGAGTTGATTTTGGGAGATTAAGAGGATGAAATGAACTTCCTCTTGGACCAAGTAAGTAGAAACTAACCCCTCTTGCATTCCCATACTTCTTTTTTTCATTTCTTTTTTTTGGGGGGGGTCATGCCCCTTTAAAAAGGGCGGCCCTATGTGTACGCGGTTTTTCCAAGAACAACTCGCGTATGCCCATGGGAAGAAAAAAATATTCCCATGTGCATATGCGACTGTGTCCAAGATAGCCTACGTACACCCTCAATAGCATAGAAAAACATAAAAATCAAGAGCTAACTCCCCCCATGAACTTGTCATGTAACAGGATGTATGTCCACTAGAGAGAGAGGGAGCATGAGGATATAGATATCTTGGTCGATGAGGACCCTAGAAATATGGCCACATTGAGACAATGTGGGTTGTGGAAGTTTTTTCGGTGTCCATTCATGAGGGCACAACTCAGGTTGTTGAATGCCTTGGTGGATTACTGGTGTTATCACTCCAAGAAACCCTTTGTGGTTGCAGACCAAAGGTGCTTGGTAACTTAGGAAATGAATGTTTTTGTATTTTGTGGATGTGGATCAATGGGATAACTCAATCCAGCTAATGGCATTCAAACATGAAAATGATAAACAAATCGACAGTGCTCTCAAAGATTGATTAATCAACAGATAACTTTAAAGTGGGTGAAGAAGAGATTGTAACTAAACCAGTACAGTGTAGGGTCTAAGAGACAATCAAGAGACTTATTATCAGGCTATGAGCTAAATAATGGGATAACAGCCATTCAAAGCTTGACAAAACAGATAATAATGCAGAAGAAAAGATGGAAAGCTGACAATCAAAATTGAAAGGAACCTGTGATCTATATTAACATGAAAAGTCTGAGTACAATAGCCAATTCCTCTATCCAAAATCCAACCTTTTGTTCTCCAAATGTCTTTGGCTTTATAGCCTTACAAGATCAAATCTAGATCCATGAAAAATGGATCAGATTTGCCAAAAATAGTCAAACCAACAAGTGTAAGATGA
This sequence comes from Picea sitchensis, assembly GCA_010110895.2. Lineage (NCBI taxonomy): Eukaryota > Viridiplantae > Streptophyta > Pinopsida > Pinales > Pinaceae > Picea > Picea sitchensis. The sequence continues at coordinate 38,720 of SNQJ01S0082156.1, forward strand.
GATCCTATAAAAATGGATCTGGAATTCTAA
>SNQJ01S0082157.1:0-23698 GCA_010110895.2 Picea sitchensis
CAGATATTGCACATGCAGTGGGAGTTGTGATAAAGTATATGAACAATCCAATTAAAGAACATTGGGAGGTAGTAAAGTGGATTCTCAGGTATTTGAGAGGTACTACTACTCATGCATTATGTTTTGGAGGTTCAGACACTTTTCTACGGGGATATGTTGATTCAGATATGGCAGGTGATAAAGACAGCAGGAGGAGCACCACAGGGTATGCTTTTACTATAGGTGGAACATCAGTAAGTTGGATTTCGAAACTGCAAAAGGTTGTTGCACTTTCAACAACAGAGACAGAGTATGTTGCTACTACAGAGGCTAGTAAAGAGATGATTTGGCTACAAAGGTTTATGGAGGAATTGGGAAAGAAGAAGGAGAACAATAGGTTGTACTGTGACAGTCAGAGTGTCATTCACCTTGCAAAGAACTCAACCTTCCATTTGAAGACTAAGCATATACAGTTGAGGTACCACTTCATATGATCCACCCTGGAAGATGGACATTTGAAGTTGGGAAAGATACACACTAGCCAAAATCCTGCAGACATGTTAACAAAGGGAGTAACTAGGGAGAAACTGAGTTCCTGCTCAGTTTCAGTTGGTCTTCAAGAATGAAGATGAAGATGAGAAATTTCAAGTCCAAGAAGGTTGAGTCCGGTATATACAAGCAGTGATTGGAGTTTTTGTGATTAGTCTTCAAGTGTGAGATTGTTGGTTGTGGAGCACGATTATCTTCGATTAGAGAGGTCTTTACTTTGTGCTTGTTTATACCCCATGAAGTATTTAAACCCCATGAGTATATGTACACTCTTCCGGAAGAGGGAGTGTAAATTTTAGAGGTACCCTATGGCGAAGTGCAGTGAGGGCCCACTATTTGGGGGTATATGGGGAGACTCTCGAGGCATTTACGTCCCAGAAGGAAAAAGTGTCTTGTAAATGTATATTGTAATTTCATTGTAAATCCCAGCGGACCATTCATTATAAGTCCACCAGGGGATCTAATGGTAGAGATTATGTTGGGGTTTCCCTAGAGGAAACCCTATTTTATGAAATGTATTTGACTATAGTTTGAGAATGTGTATTTTGAGAGGAGGCGTGAGAGAGAAAGAAGAGGTATAGGGTTTATTGTAACAGGTTGTATCATTCATTTACTTGGATAATAATAAAGGATGGACGGCAATTTATAAATTGGGCCATGTATCCCACACTTGTTGAACCACGTAAATCTATGTCCTCTTGTATTGTGTATCTTACGTGTTTTGTTTCACGCATTTGTTTTATTTATTGCTCCCACAATCCTGTTTTTTCTAACATATAGTTCTTTGCTACCTGTGAGGAGGATAGCATCACCAGTTGGATTCTATATTATCATCATAACAATTTTCATACAAGATCCAAGTCTCAGGAGATTTAGCAAAAATCTACATCATTATGGAAGTGTGATAGTTTGGAGGATAAGGTCTTATATGGAGGCATGAGGAAAAATATATATTTGTTAAGAACATACAGATAGATCCACAAATATACTTCAATAATACCAGAATAAACCATAAACCATTCACCATAACATAAACACAGAAATGAGAAACCCTTGAGGTGGGGGTAACACCATATAATGAATCCTATTATGGAAGGAATCCTCATGTTCACTTGCCTCTTAGGGGGCATCCTCCCTATTGAAGGCTACCACTCACAATACAATAATTCTCTTCATGTCTCATTACATTGCTTGAACCCATTTATAGTGCTACAATCACTAAGAACATTCTAGAGGAGATCTTCTAGAGTAGAACCTTTTAAGAATCCTCTTACATTTTATTATATCTAATTACCCATTTATTATATCCTAACTTTACCATGGTGGGCCTTGTTAATAATTTAGTGGACCCAGGTCCTGCCCATTGAATAACCTCACTATTATCATTATAGACCCTCTAGGCCCCCCACTACCTCTCCATCTACCTAACATTCCATCCCTCTAGGCGTTGCATCTCCTCAGCGCTTGATGTACACCCATATACCGGGGTCCCATGGATAATTGTGGACCATAATCTTTAAGAAGATTGAAGAACCAGGGTACCATGTAGAAAAGAAATCCACCATCTTGAAGTAGTCCAAACACCACTATAAACCTGGGTCCCATATCCAATTGCTCATGTGAACTCAGGTGGAGAGATTTTGGACCCGATAGCAGCCAAATGATGCTCAAAAAGGCCGACACCTATCATGTGGATCAAATGTCAGAAGATCCATCCCACATGTAGTCGAAAATGAGGTGGTATGAGGAAATCTGGAAGGGAATAATGCCCTTGTAGGAATATCACGGACTTAATCTTTGGTAACTAGCTCTGATGTGGGACATTGATTTTTCTCTGAGAAGGTGGGCAGAAGTCATCGAAATAAAATATGGAAGTGGTTGTCATCCCACAGAAATGATAACTATCCATATATCAATCCTCACAAATCATCCTCAAAATCATACAAGCATATATTTCTTGATTATATATTCATCATCGAGACTCCATAAGAAATCTCTCACGCATGTTATTCAATGAATCTTGAATACCTAGAAACTATCATTGAGGCCATCTGTGAGGCTATTTGTAAGGCTGTCTATAGAGACACCAATACAAACACATCCAATCTATCAAACAATTGGGCTGAATGATTCAAGAATTTCTTCGGTTTTGAGAAGAAATAGCCATCCCCGAGCACCCTATGAACCCTTAGGTCCAGGTGGTAGTCAAAATCAAAAAAATAGAACAATAAGTTGTGACATAAAATGGCGTTTTGGAAAAACCCTAAAAAGCTGTTGAAGTTCAAATGCTCATAACTTCTCTTCCCGGACTCCGTTTAATTTGATTTGTTTTGAAATTGGGTGAAATTGTAGAGAGGAACTCATATCTGTAACTTTCTTAGAAAAATTCATCCTCCAACTGCTACAAAAATATAAAAATCGCTCCGTTCCATGAAAAACCGAAAATTTGATTTTAAAACTTCCAATATCTTACAGCTTCCCGGATTCCGTTTTGGACGATTGTTTTTCAAATTGGGTTTTCGAGAGGAACTCAGATACAACCTTTTCTGCAAATTTTGCACAAAAATATATCAAAAACTTCAATAATGTCACGTCCCTCTTTTTGCTCGAAAAAATATGCAGAAAAAATATTTGCCCACAACTCGGCCAAGGAAAGGAAGTGCTTTCTGATACCACTGTTGTTAAGAACTTGAATAGATCTGCAAATATAAGCACCACAAATATTTAATACAAAATAGATCCACAAATAAGTATAGAAGAAAACACACTTTATTTTTTACCAAACCCTTGAGGTAGGGGTAACACCATACAATAGATCATATTATGGAGGGATCCTCTCATATTCACTTACTTGTCTCTTCGAGGGGGCATCCTCTATTGAGCTACAGCTCACAATACAATAATTCTATGTGTCTCATTACATTTATTGAACCCATTTATGGTGCTACAATCACCTAAGAACATTCCTACAGAGGAGGACTTCCTAGAAGTATAACCTTCTAGAAAGTCCTCTTATATTTATTATATCTAATTACCCATTTATTATATCCTTCAACTACCATTAGTGGGCCTTGTTTAATAATATAATGGACCCACAGTCCACCCCATTGAATGACGGTTTTGAATGATTCAATAATTTCTTTAAGGTTTTGAGAAAATAGTCATCTGAGCATTCTATGAACTCACCCAATAAGTTCTGGCAGAAAATCGCGGTTTTTGGGAAAACCCTAAAAGCATTGAATTTAAAATGCTCCTTAACTTCCCACTTCCCAGGACCGTTCGGCTGTGATTTTTTAAGAGTGGATGAAGTGGCCAGAGGGGAACTTAGATATGTAATTTGTTTGATAAAATTCGACCTCCATTTTTATATAAATAAAAAATAAATCACTAGTTGCAGTCCCGCGGAAAAATACTGAAAAGGTAGCCAGATTTTAAAACTTCAATATCTTGACCTTCCAGGTTTCAGTTTGGACGATTTTTTCAAATTGGGTGTTTTTATGGAAGGAACTCAGATATACAACCCTGTTTCTACAAATTTTTCACATAAATATACCAAAAATTTCTGGAATGTCTCGACTCTCTTTTCTTCTCCCGAAAAAAAAATATACTTAATTACCTAATATGTCCAAAGGAAAGTGCTGGGACACCACTTGTTAGAATTACCTGAATAGATCTAAAATATAATCGCACATTAGGAATTGTGGGTCCCACAGAAGCGAGGTTAGAAAAGGCACTTTTGGCCCTTCAGGCCTTGGGGTGGGAGGACGGCACACAGAGCGGATTTGGGCAGAACTTTGAAATTGCAGTACTTCACGTAGGTCCGGGATATCTGAATACAATCATCATACAAGATCTATGAAACCATATAAGAAAACCACAACTTTATTATAGAAACCCTTAGGGTGGTGCAACGCCAGCCTGATTGATCATGTGTGGAGGATCCTCTCCACCATTCCCTTGCCTCTTCGAGGGGTATCCTTCTATTGAGCTACCGCTTCAAATGCAATACTTCTCTTCATGTCTTATTACATTGCTTGAACCCATTTATAGCGGTACTACCATGCCTAGAACATTGAGAGGAATCTTCTAGAGTAGAACTAAGTCCTCTTACATTTAATGTATCTAATTACCCATTTATTATATCCAACACCATAGTGGGTCTTATTTAATAATATAGTGGACCCTAGTCCTGCCCACATTGAATGGCCTCTGCTATTATCACTATGGACCCTCGGCCCTCCACTACCTCTCTAGCTGCCCAATACTTGGTGCATGAAAGGTAGGACTCAGTGGACCATCAATATTGAAATGGCCAGGATCAGCGACTAAGGCATATATCGGGTGGAGAAATAGCACAAAGTTTAATTATGCAAAGGCGGGATGGAGAAAACTATCGTGGTTTCATTTGTGGATGTGTGGCATCATCAGAGGAATATCGAGGTGAAAAGTGGTCTACCCAAAAAACATTCTTTCCAATCCCTGATATCAAAAGTTGTTGAGACACGATGGACCATAGATCACCTACTAATTTACGTGGTACCAATGCATCTTGTCCTTGTGTTATTTTCCACTAAGATTTTCAAACTTTTTCATTAGCTCCGCCAAGCTACCATCACCTAAATCCTTCACTTCAATGATCATCCAAAATAGTCATGTCCTCCATGAGTTAAACAAATTGGCGAATATTCCAAACCTATACCTAGACTTAACGCTTATCTAAATCCCTTAGTTCCATCGCTTCATTCATTTTTGCCCTTATTTTCCTTATTTTATGATGAAAATAAAAATAATCTTTATTAAGAACCATATCCCATCCACAAAATAATGTGTTAAGCCTCATATGCCCAAAGTCCTTAGAAATAGAAAAATGGTTTATTATTATTAATATAAATATTTTAATATAAAATGTTTATATTAATATTTAATCAATATTTAATTTATGGAATCGTGTCAAACCATGGGCACGAATCTCAATTTATAAATTGGAAAAGTCAAAGGTTGGATGGAGGCCGCACACACATATCGGGGATTGAAATAGAAAGGAGGTTAATTATGTCAGAGAAAGGTGGGCCAGAAAATACGTGGTTTATTTGGTGGACGTGTTTTGCATTGGATCACATTCAGTCTAATGTAATAAATGCCATTTTATCATATGTTTAATGTGTGACATTTTTCCAGGAGTTCATTTCAACAAAAAATATGGAATTTCTAATAAATGAAATTCCTCCCTCACTGATGAAAAGGTTTTCTGAGGAGACAAGATTCAAAATTTTACAAAATTAAAGAGATGAATGTTTATTTCCATGAAAAGAGAAAATAATAATTTGAATGGAATGCTGCGATGAGCGAAGACTTGGATAATTCTTTATCAAAAGAAGAAGATAAAAGGAGTATTTTACCTACCAAAGGCGGTAAACTTCGAGAAAAAAACACCACGATGAAAGCGTTTTCCTTAGGTGGCCTTAGAAATTGGAAAAACATTACAGGTAAATGTTTTTTGATTGAAATGGTATGATAAATGTTTTTCACGATTGGTAGGTGATTTGGGCAAAACAAGACATGGTTTAAAGACCACTGGCATGAATTAAATTATGGAAATTTAATTCTCCACAGGGATAAGTATTTAAGAATTATTTTTTATTTCAAATATTCCAAATGTTTTAATGAGAAGATGGATAAATGCAATTATATTTGAAAGGTTGTGAGTGACATTTCAAAGAGAACATATGGCGGAGGAAGGAATGGAGAAAATTCAGGAGGAATTTCTGCGGGGATCATGAAACATTTTTTTGAAAACTATCATTAGTAATCATTGTACTCAATTTTAAAAGCTGAAACGTTTCATTTCAACTATTGTAATCAGTTTCACACTGAAGGAACTCGAATTGTATACGTATTAGAGTTTCTAAGTGTATTAATAATGGTGAAGCCGAGATGCAAGGGCACAATTACGATTGGTTACGGACTCTGTGTAATTTTCTAAATTTGAATTAGATACATATGTAGAAGCATTTTGAATTGTTTATGGAAATATTCTAATGGCTATGAAATGCATTTTGTGGCACCTTCATTGTTTGTATCTCTTGTGTTCTTCTAATTCAATTTAAATTTTTGTCATTTTAAATTGGATAGTTAAAGCCGAGAATTCATCCCACATGATGCTCACAAATTTGAAACAATTTAAGCTGTGTGTATTTCTTCTTAACTAATTGTAATTCATTTTATTAATGCTTTGATGTAGTTACTTGTTTTCCCCTTTCCTCTTACACTCTGGAAATATTATTTACAACTTCGATTCATTGCCTCATTTATTGTTTATCCTGCGGAGAGTTCTACTTGTCAGTCAGTGTTTTCATTCATTTCATAATTTTAACTCCATAATACGGTGTTCCTCCTCTTCTTGGCCAACAACTTTATAAAACCCCAGCTCAAACTAAATCTGGCAGTTATCAAATAAATATCGATGACCGCAGAGCCTATACGAGTTGAAGCGTGGTGCTTCGGCATCTCTAAAGTGGGTTGAAATGATTACCTTTATGCGTTTGTCTAGCATTTGGAAAAATTTACAGAGTGCTAACAAAATCTTAAATTTCGCAAGTATCCCTTGAAATCGACACTCCCTCCATTAGAGGAGCCCAACGTTGGCTTGGAAGCAACGCTCCCACAACAAGAAATGGGATCGGCACTTCCTTAGGCGGATAACCCAATGTTGAAGTAAATATCAGCTCCTTGTAGGCAGAGTGACCAACGCTGAACTAAAACGATGACACTCCCCTTTTGCACTGTAATATCGCTCCTCACGCAGTGATAGACCCGTGAAAACTTTCTCTCCCTCAGCTCCGTAGACATGGCGATAACTCTTTTTTGGTGATATGGTTCTCTGCGACCTCTAAAGTGCTCTAATACCATTTGTTAGACCATTTACCCACATAGATCATAAACACATAACAAAAATGGAGATAAAACATACCACGGACAACGCGGTTTATGTGAGTAAAGCCCTTATCCTTGAAATCCTTGGGACAATGGAAGCGACATTCTTATTGTTCAACAATTGGAGATTACAACTAATAGAATAGAGAGGGATTGAATCCCTTGGCTCAATATTTGTCTCTCGGGCACACATATTTAAACAACTTCTCCCACGGTTACAAAGAAACTAATTCATTAATTATACATTCTAACTTTGGTTTCCTTATCTCAACCAAAAGATTAATAATAGGATCGAGATCCACATCCCATAGAGATTTTTTGTCACCATTTCAATAATCATGATTTTTGGCTTAAAAGTAAATGGTTTTGTTTATTAATATATTAATAGTAATAATTTTCTTTTAAAGATGTTTATTATTACTATTATTTTTTAGTTTACTAGTTTTGAAGGACATGCTTCCCACACATCTTGTTTGGTTTTAGACATCATTTTATTTTCATTTTAATTCAATATTCAAGGCTTCCCATATTTTTCATGTTCCACAGTGATCCATTCTTGCATGGGAGTGTTTAACCACAACTGATTAGTCTAGTTATGTCTCGGGGTCTCTGGTCTCCGGGTTTGGCATAACCAATGTATTGTTTGTAGCGAGAGCATGGGATTGAGTATACACCTTTTTGTTTTCTGGGTCAATATTATATTTTGCATGATTGAATAAATTCTTTATAGTGTTAGTGAGAAAAAAAGAGACCTTAATGATTCACTTCTTCATAATCTTTGCCATTTTGGCACCTTTATGTAAGGAAGGCTTATAGATTTCTCTTCCTTATTTTCATCAATAGTTTTGTACAAGTATCCTCTTTATTTTTAAAAGAGTCCTACCAAATTCTTTCTTATTATACCCACTTGTTTTGAATACATTTTCTAGGTACTTAAATTCTTTCTCAACTTGTTCTTTATCTGATATTCTGAAAGATCGAGTCACCTATGTATTCATGATACCCCATTTTTTTAGTTGGGTGGTGACAAGAGTTTATATGCAAGTAACGATATGTATGAGTCATTTTTCCATAGACTTGATGTGATAATGATTTGTCCTCTATTATTATTAATTTTTAGATATACTTGTCGTAATAAATATGTGTCCTCTTTTTTGGTTATTAAAACATCTAAAAACAAGAGGAAATATATTTATTTTCTTCTAATTCCATAGTGAACTTTATGCTTTCAAATTGGTTGTTTAAATGTTCAAAGAATCTTGTTAAACTGTATATTCCATATAGCCAAATTAAATGGGTATCGTCAACATATTTTTTTCACGTTTTGGACTTTCAAAGATAAGAATCAACAACTTGTTTTTCAAATTTCTCCATATATAAATTGGAAAACAAAGAAAAACCCATTATTTAATATTTTAACTTTAACAAACTCTATAACTTTAAAAAAAATACTCCTTAAATTTCAAAACTTGATCATAATTTAAATGTAGAATTACAATGAAACTCATAATCATATTGATTAGATTCTTAATAGTAAATAATATTTTTATGAAAATAATTTACTTTGTTTTAGTTCATATTTGATTCGTTCTAAATAAAACTCTTTACATTCGATGTTTTAAAATAACTTTAACACGTTTATTTTTTTTAATAATGAAATAAATTTTAACTTTAATAATAAATTTATTTTTTAATAATAAATAAATGGATTTACTCATTTTCCATGTGATGGGATGAAAGGGGGTATGATTATTATTTTTTTAAATAAATTTATTAAAATTTATTTTTAATAATAAATAAATAAGATTTACTTTCCATGTGATGGGATGAAAGAGTATGATTAGTTTTAATAAATTTATTAAAATTTGATTTTTAATAATAAATGAATAAGATTTACTTTCCATGGGATGGGATGAAATTATGATTAGTTTTTTTTTTTTTTTTTTAGTAATGGGTAATATTTAAACTATAAAAATATTTTTGATTTGAATAGTTACTTTAATTTTTAATTTACTTTTTGTAACTATTAAGGTAGTAATGATTAAAATTGTTATTTTTACATATGCATCAATATTATTCATTAAACATTTCAAGTTTTAATAGTAAATTATATTGTTTTTATTATTAAATATTTGTTTATATATTTATATAACATGATCTTTTAAATTCAAATAATATACAGATATAACCTAATATGTAATATGTGAATCCTTAAAAAATATGAGTAATATTTAAACTATAAAAAATATTTTTTTTTTTTTATAGTTGAATAGTTACTTAATTTTTTTTTAATTTACTTTTTTGTAACTATTAAAATTAGTAATGATTAAAAAATTGTTATTTTTTACATAAATAATATTATTCATTAAACATTTCCAAGTTTTAATAGTAAATTATATTGTTTTTATTAAATATTTGTTTATATATTTATATGTATGATCTTTTTAAATTAAATAATATACAGATATAATATGTAATATGTGAATCCTTAAAAAATACTATTACCTCACTAAATGGGTTCAAATCAATTTAGATGTTTTTATGTTTCTCAAAATATGAGATTACAGCTTGTAAATTAAAAAATTGAATCTGTAATTAAAAAAAAATTGTTTGTGTATAATATATTATACAAATTGAATTTGATTGAGTATAATTCATGTATTTTTATTAGCTTATTTTGTAGTAAATATATACTCTTTTATTGTCATAAATTTAATAAAAAATATTGGTATAAATTTCAAGTATAAGTAGACTTTTACCATGGTCCAAGGATATTGCATGGTGGAACAATGCCTATATCTATTTTTTACCAATTTTGAATTGACAGAGATCATAAAAAATTCTATCACATTTTTACAGTGAAATGGAAACTCTAACTTTCTATATCACTGATTTTTTACAATTGGAAGAAAGTTTTCTACATGATTAGATGGCTTCATATTTCTACATGGTGAAAGGAGCTTAATTCATGTATGTCACTCAAGTTTTGCATATTACCTCCCAAAATTCCATGTGTCATGTATGCATGCTCTAATATAAAAGATAACTAATCAATGAGATTTGCATTCGAGGGAGAAAAACGGTGTAAGAATGTAGCAGGGGGAAACTTGCTCTTAGGAATCTCTATGTTCGGTTATGAATTGATGGAGAAAACAACACCCAACCGTCCAAAATTATCACAAGTCATAAAAAATATGAGGGGAGTCATGTATCTAAAAAGGCCCTTTCATGTGTTGTGTCACTTGTACAAGCAATCTGCTTCGACACATGTTCATTTTCAAATTCCCAGTTACTTTCTCATCACTTTGTCTCTTTAGTTCTCAATTTCCCTCTTTATAACCAAGCTCATTAGTGTCATGCTTCTAGTGGGAATTGCTTATCAATTTTCTCTGGAATTCTTTGAATCCGATGGTTTCATGGATAGATCCAATGATCATAGAAACTGTTGGAAATGTTTGTTGCAGGTTTTGATGGAATTAATTTGATTTAGTGGGAGGATTTACACCCATTATGCATTCCCTTCCATTGAAATTGTACACTTTTGTCTTGAGTATTGTTTCCTATAGCATTCATTGGAAATTTCGTATACACGGCACTAAAGTTTAGTTTATACACACAACATTTAACTATGTTCTTGGTTGAAGTTGTTGCTCGATTTGTGGAATATTCTCTATGCACTTGATGGTGATCTGGATGTGTATGAGCATTCTTGTATTCAATTTGAATTGACATAGTATACCTTTCAACCCATAATTAGAATTGAATGTGTGTTGGGATTAACCATAGGTTGATCTATTGTTGGAAATTAAAGCACAGTTCATTATGTTCTTTGATTAAGCCTTGGTCTTGGAACCATAAGAAAACAAACCATCCTTGAAACCAAATGTTAGGGACGTAACTTCCCTAACCCCTCACTTAGGTATAATAATATATTTCCATGTAATAAAGTGTTATAGCGTGAATACCCCTCTACGGACTACACTAGGGTTCTAAAATGTAGACAGAGTTAACCGTCTAAAGTCTCCTACTTTTTATCAACTATCTTGACATTACCCCACAATCATAGATAAAATACAGGGTATAGGGATCCGGTAGGCATACCTTAAACTCCGTGTCTGGTGTCGATCCCTTTGCGCTTAGTTGTTTCCTGACTACAAGTCTCCTCCCAAGGCTGACCTGCATTCACCAAAACGAAAACAAAAAACTACAAGCATGCATTCTACATATGGATTAGTAGGTTAGACATCATAAACAAGAGATGTAAGCAAATCATATAAGTTTAAGACATCATTTGGTGGGACGGAAAAAGTACTTCTTTATATTAATCTCACAAAAGTCACTTACAATATGAGACCGACACTGCTCCTCGAACTCGCTCTTGGGATCCTCTTCACAATGCACCAACTTCTTCCATGTATCCTTCTCCTCTTTAGTTCTCTCTAGGGAAATGGCATTGACTTGCAATGGAGGAAAAAGGAATTCTAGCTCAAACTCACAATGTGGCTGCAAACAAATGGGGCAAAGGGGGAAAAATGAGCAGAGTTTCTATTCTCTCATGTTTCCCTTTGCAATGGGACCCCAACCCCTTCTTTTATAGTCTAGAAGAGATAGTAACGTTTGGGGTGACTGGATATGGGCAGTCAAATGGTTAAGTAACAACTCGAAAACCAATATCCTATGCAAGTTTCCATTTTTAGCGATATTATGTGAGTGTATGCAGGATGTACTGAGTCAGAAGGTGTGTGTATGCGGGAATTAGTGGTGCAGGACACATACATCTTCAAAACAATGATTTTTAGAAGATCTTGTTCAGTGATGGCTTGGAAAAGATAGCAAGTCAGATGGCCTAATGCTAGGTATGCATGTCTGGTGCAATTTAGGGTTATAACAGATATTCGCTAATGTGTGAGATCAAAAAAGCATCTGATGGCCGAAATACATTACAAATGTTCACCAATGTACGAAGCGAGGGAGCCTAGGGACCAGAGTTCAGGAGGTGCCATCTGCAAAAAATAACAATTTGTGTCATCGAGGCAGGCATACCCATGCTCGGGATGAAATAAAATCATGGCTTCCAATCAAATACACTTCAGATCCATGTCATATAACTATATAAAGTGTAGCCATGAGAAGTACACAAAATATATACATCTCAAAATCAAAATATATACATGTATGGTATCCATATTCAAGAAGTCAATGACGCTTGATGGTTGGAGATGAGGTATTCAGAGCTCGAGCAACAACTTCAAAATCTTCCAAACTCATGTAGGAGTGTAATATCAGTGTATAACTTCACTACCCAGAGGTCTTTGATGGCTCGTCAAGAACAAACAAGAGGATATTGGTGATCAGTGCAGAGAACTTCATTGATTTTGAACAAGGACTTGATTGGTCTTTCGGGGTGGTCGGTCATGAGGACAAGAGACAAACTACAGAAGGACCGACTCAAGTTTATTAAGACTTCCTTGGACAAAATCACAGCATAAGATGAGACTCAAGCAGCATGGCATTGACATAAGTTCATGATGCAAGAGGCAATGCGAACTCTCCATATGTTTGAAAGGTTAACCAAGCAGAGGAGGACATAGCTCTATGTAGCAAGAACAAATTCCTAAGGTCATATTGAATCCTAGGGCTTGAAAAACAAACGAGAGGATGTTCTTTATCCAAGGGTGACTCATTGTCCTGTCAACAAAAATAAAATACTTTTCCCTTCCTCTTTTTGGGGTATATTTTATTTTTTTTGTCTTTTTCAATAATTTTGGGAAGCTTGAAAAAGAATAAAGAATGGTATGTTACAAAGGAGGATTGAGTGTCACAGGCATACTAGTTCCAAGTGCAAGGAACATGTTGATGCTCAGAGTAAGGGGAGATATGCAGGAATAGGGCACTTGAGAAAAATCCTCCATGGGTCAAGGTGTCAAGATGCAGAGGCAAAGTGCTACAAGGCTTGTGTATAAGGAATTCTTCAAATGGTTCAGTTGAGAGCAACATGGAGTCGGCATTAGGCCAAAGACACAAGAATTCAAAAGCAATTAATAAGACACAAGTATAACGTCCTTCGATGTTATTTTAACGAGCCCAGAGAAGGTAAGCTCAATGGTTTTTCATGTTTAGAGAGTCTGAAAAAACATAAAAGAAGACTCCCTAGGGGTAACTTTTTCGAAGGTAGTCTAGTCGGCTCGAAAAAGGGATAAACTAGCACCGAACAGACATCTATTCAAAATCATTTTAACGAGTGTGATAAAGACAAGATCACTTGGGAATATTTTCATAATTAAGGAGTCTGAAAAGAGATTAACTATGGACTTCGTAAGGGATGTTCTTCTGGACCAATTAACGAGTTTGAAGGAACAAGGTCACTCGACCATCTTTTCAATTTTAGGGAGTCTAAAAAGAGCTTAACTATGGAGTCTGTGGGGGTTCCTTTTTTGTATATTTAGTCCCTCAGGCCCGAAAAAGGGGTAAAAGTATACCTGAGAGTATTCTTCTAGAGAACCGAGCTCCTAGATTATACCATTGTTTGTACTTTAGACCATTCAGACAGAAAAAGGGGTAAACTACCACCGGTCAGACGTGCCTTCAAATTTCAGTTTAGCGAGTGTGAAGGTCAACACGATCGCTCAACAATCTTTTCATGTTTAGAGGGTCTGAAAATGGATTAAAAGAAGACCCGTCGTGTTTTGGGAGTCCCGAGGGTGAGGTCAAGAGTGATAATGAATCATGCAAATGAGGCTCAAACTATTAGGAAAAACTATTAGGGACTCCCGAGCCTATAATCATTAGTGATGGCATGGACACCAAAATTCAACCAGGATCTACCTAGGGCATCCATGTGAAGGTAGGATCTACCATTAAATTATGACACTTCTAGAACAGGAGTGAGGGTTTCGTGTCGCAATTCAATGGGATCGATCCTATGGAAAAGAGAAAAAGACAACGAGGTGCAACAAGTGGAGGTGGAATCCTACCTTATATGCACAAAGTTGGAAAAAATTTTTTTTACCAAAAGACCTTTAGAACTAACCCAACTCTCAAAAAACTTTCCAATACCCAAAGTAACATGTATTGTAACATCCCCCAAGAAACTCAAGAACCATACTAAATGATTTTCAAGCTAGAAAAAATGACAAAAGGGTCCAAAAAATGACAAAAAGAGGCCAAAGAGTCTATAAATAGAAAGTTGGCATCTCATTATCACCATTGCAAATTGAGAATTGACCAAAAGTCAAAAAACACCCCTTTGCCAAAATAGTTGATTCTAGGAGCTTTAGTGGATGAAACAAACTTCCATTTGGACCAAGTAAGTACACACTAACCTCTATTGCATTTCTATCTTTCATTTTTGCATTTGTTTTTGTGTTTTGGGGGGGAACTAACCTTTAAAGAGGTCGGCCTTGCATGTACGTGGACTATCCAAGTACAACCCGCATGTACACGTGGGAAAAATATGAACTACATGTGTGCACACGCGACTGTCCCAAGATAGCCCACGTGCACCCTCAACTAAGTAAAAAAATGAAAATGCAAGAGTTAACTCTCCATCCATTTGTTATTTTGCAGGATGTATGTGCATTCGAGAGAGAGGGTGCATGAGGACATTGATTTTTCGGTCTCTGAGGACCCTACTTCTACCGTTGTTTTGTCACAATGTGGTTTGCTAAAGTTCTTCCAGTGTCCATTAATGAGGGCACAACCCAGGTTGCTAAATGATTTGATAGATTAATGGCATCTTGACACAGAGGAATTTATGCTCGAGGGGCAGTCGTTGAATCCAATGACTGAGGAAATTTACTTCCTGACTGGTCTCTCGAGGAGAGGGGACCCAGTCAACTTGCGTACTTTGCCCCCCAGGTCGAACAACATTGAGGAGTTGATTGGACCCCATTGCGAGGTTGGTACTGGAAAAGTAGGTTCTCAGGTGCCTATACATAAGATCAGCAACCTATCACTCAAAGTGATAGTTCTACTTATTGTTAAAATCACTGGATCCACAGCTTTACATCAAGCTTCCCAGGCACACATGCATTGTGCAGTACAGTGCTTAAATGCACAAATTTTTGACTGGAGTACCACCATGCTAGATTGCATGAAGAGACAGCTAACAGAGTGTTGGATACAGGAGCACCATAACTTTCGGTTTGGTACTGTTTTGTTTTCCTTTTTCTTCGAGAGGGTACCCAGTCTCAGTTCTCGAGAGACTATACGAGGGCATGAGGCCTCTCTCCCAGCGCTATGTAGATGGGCGGCACTGTTACTGCGACAGGGAGGAGGGAGGACCATCGAGGATTTCAATGAAAAGTTTTTTGACTGGTGGTCATGGCAGATTCCAGCGATAGAGGACTATCCCTATGTCAGGATCAATTTTTCTAGATATCCTGACATGCTTGTACCTTTCGGAGAGGAGTGAGGAGAGATGGGTAAGTTTTCTTTTCAAAGTTATTTAATTTTTATGTCTTTTTATATATATATCGGTTTTTTTTGTATACCATAGTATCTGACACTTACGTATCTGTTATGTACAAATGTGGGACCAGTGCGTCCAACAAACTTCTCAAGGACTAGGTGGCATCCTCGACCAGAGGTAGGACCAGCTGGAGCCATCGAACCAGCAACAGCGACAGGGAGGCCTAGAGTTGGAGAGGCTGAGAGAGTTTTGAGACAGGTAGAGTGGAACCTTACCGTTCTCACTCGTATAGTCCCTATGGTGGAGATCGAGGATCTCCCACCATCAATGCAACCTCATGTAGTTGAGGTGCCACAGACCTGGGTCCAGCTCTTCCAGCATTTGGAAAACATTGTTGTTCACTATGGCAGGGCCAACAGGCCCCACCCTTAGCTAGGATAGACTACTTACATGCCAAGAGAACATTTTGTATATTTTTTAGGTGTTTGCGCCCACCCATGTACTCTGATATTTTTTGATATATATATATGGATATTTTTCACCTTTTTATGTCTTACAGATTACATCTATTTTACAAATGTATTTACATGTGCGTGTGTGTGATTTTTCTTACATGTGTGCAATATGCCAATCTAATACATGTTTAGCTAGAGTATCTATGATTTGATTCAATCTCCTAGGAACATGGATATACGTAATGTAATCAAAGCTTCATTCTAAGAGATGTTCTCTAATGAACCAGTGATGTAGTGTAGGACCGTAAAAGTGGTAAACCCCATTTAACTGAGACATAACCAACTGAGCATATAATTAGACCTAGAGGTGAGAGATACCATGCGACAAAGAGTCACGAAGAAACTCTAAGACTATGTTGTATTCAACAACATTTTTTGTGGCGTCACCTAAACAGATACCTCTT
This sequence comes from Picea sitchensis, assembly GCA_010110895.2. Taxonomy (NCBI): domain Eukaryota; kingdom Viridiplantae; phylum Streptophyta; class Pinopsida; order Pinales; family Pinaceae; genus Picea; species Picea sitchensis. The sequence continues at coordinate 16,791 of SNQJ01S0082157.1, forward strand.
GAAGATAGCAACTGGCCCTGAGGTGTGAAAATCATCCAAGCTGCGGAAGCAAACCTCCGATTGTGTCGTTTAGTGCCATCCAAAAACCCAATGAACACCTCTAATTCACTTGACATCTACCACAGTGAAAAAGATGACATAAAAAATGACACGTCCATAAAACCAAAAAGACAAAAGATAAAAAACAAATGTATAAGATTATACATATGTTACAAGAAGTCACCCAAGGTGACCCACCTACAAGTAATACTTCTTGAGGTAGAGCCCATTTCTAGGCTCTGCCAAAGTATTTCCATCAAAGTCCACCAGATGATAAGTGCCCTTATTTAGAACCTCCTTCACGATGAAAGGTCCAAACCACATGGGTTTGAACTTACCCCCAGGGGGTCCTTATCTTGGTCATAGACTAGGACAAGGTCCCCTTCAGAGAAAATCTGAGGAAGGACGGACCGATCATATTGACACTTGAATTTTTGTTTGTGAGCCTCGGTAGCCAAGGATACATATCGATGCTTCTCATCGAGCTACTCAAGATATAATAAATGCTCTTCAAGCGGTGAAGTGTCTGGAAATAACTGTACTACCAAATTTAGAGAGGGGATCTGGCACTCTATAGGCAAGACTTCTTCTAGCCCATAAATGAGTTGAAAGGGTGAGAAACTAGTTGCAGTCTTAACAGACATTCGGTAGGCCCATAATGTTGAGTACAACATCAAATCCCAATTTGACCTGGCTAAATTGATCGTTCGCTGTAAAATAGTCTTAAGGGATTTATTCACAGCTTCCACCTGACCATTTTCTTGTGGGTAGTAGGGTGATGAATGTTCTTTCCTCAACCCAATATTTTATGTTAACTGGGACATCATTTTTTTATGAAAGTGATTGCCATGGTTAGTGACAATGTCTCTTGGGACGCCGAACCTTGCTATTATCTGGTTAAACAAAAAGAGAGTTGTTGTCTCTCCATCATATTTAAATGGAAGCATAGCTTTGACCCACTTCATGAAGTAGTCTACTACTACGATGATATAACGGTTTTCCCTTGAGGAAGGAGGGTTGCATGTAGCGTAATCAATCCCCAACTTGGTGAAGGGACCAACTGTGATGACGAGAAACATGGGAATAGGGTGTGGCCTCATCTTCTGAGAGAAGATCTAACACGGGTGACACTTCTAGACCAATTCAACACAATCTTTGATTAACATTGGCCAAAAGCAACCGGATCATAGAATATTCTGGGCTATTGCCAACCCAGACAAGTGACTGCCACATGCTCTAGTGTGGCAATTGTTACACATGATTTCCGCCTCTTCATGAATGAGGCACCGATAAAGGATGAAATCTACATCTCGACGATACAGAGTGTCCTCAAGGATGAGATAGTTCTTGGCCTGATGGTGTATATGATGACGCTCATCATGAGAACAGAGGTAGGGAATTTCAAAGTCTAGAGATAGACTAGTATATCTTTGTACCAAGGGTCCAAAGATGCAATCAAAAACATATCTCCTTTGATATGCAACTCCTCGGGTATAACATCTCCTGATTTGACCGGAAGTTCCGAGATGAGTTCCACAAAGACCAACAACTTTTTGGATTTCGTCAAGACAAAATCCAAGTTGAATTCCTGGAGGATAAATATCCATCTATTGATATTTCCACCGATCACACATCGTGTCAACACGTATTGAAACATATTCATAATGGCAATGATGGTGGTCTTGCGAAATAAGATGTAATGATAGAACCATTGGACAGCATGAACTGCTACCAATGCAAGTTTTTCAATGTGGGAATAATTGAGTTATGGTCCAACCAACCCTCGACTTAGGTAATAAATCACATATTCTGAGAGAAAATCATCCTCCTGAACCAATACCATACTGATGGTCGACTCTGCAGCAGCCAAGTACAATAAGAAATATTTATTATAATTGGGTGGTTGAAGCAGAGGGGTAGACGTAAGGGCGCGTTTAAACACTTCAAGGGAGCACTAAGTGGCTTTGTCCCAAAGAAAAGGAATGTCCTTCTTCAGTAAATGCATGAAACCCTTTATGATCTCGGCATAGTTTGTGATGAAACGCCGTAAGAAGTTCACTTTTCCTTGTAAAATTTGAAGCTGATGGATTGTGCATGGGGGAGGCAACTGAAATATCGCCTCAACCTTTAGAGGATCGACCATGATCCCTATTGTTGAAACTATGAAATCTAACAAACGACTAGATGTTACACAAAAGCTTCATTTTTTTGGATTCAAGCAGATATGGTAGTAGCGACATCGCTCAAATATAAGTCGGAGGTGTGCGGGATGATCATCTCTCTTGCGAGATCGTGATTCTAAATCATCAAGATAAGCCTTGACTATGTGTTTGAGATCATGGAAAGCAAAAGACATGGCCCGCTGAAACGTAGCTCCAACATTTTTCAGACCAAAAGGCATATTCGAATAAGCGAATGTACCCCACGGACGGATGAAATCGGTTTTGTGTTGGTCTTCGGGCTTGATCTATATCTAATTATATCCCGAAAAACCATCCATGAAAGAAAAGGCTTCACAACCTGTGCATTCATCGAATATCTGGTCAATAAATGGTGTGGGGAAATTGTCCTTTGTATAGGCCTTTTTCAAATCACAGAAGTCCATACATACGTGAATCGTACCCTGTCTTTTGTTGACTGGAACGGGATTTGACACCCATTGATTCAATTAGATGGTGTAGATGAAACCAACTTGGAGTAGTTTCTCTACTTCAAACTTAATAGTTGTTGCTTTCCTAGGATTGCCTAGATGAAGCTTATGCCGAACCGACTTAGCATTAGGATATGTCGTGATTTCATGTTCAACGATTCTTGGATCTATGCCTAACATTTCCTCGTAAGACCAGGCAAACACATTGTGGAAATATTTAAATAAATCTATGTAGATTTGAATCTCCTTAGGGGAGAAGTCCGCTCCGATGAAGATATTCTCCACGACGCCAGGATTCTAGAGATATCTATAGGTATCATTTGAGAAATGGTTTCCATATGTCCTTCAGAGTAAATAGTGTGCATAGCCAAAGGATTGATAGGACAAGCCTTATCTCCAGTCATAGTTAGAGTGAATTCCCCTGCTTTAATTCTTCTTAACTCTAGGAGGAAGTAAGATCTGTGATGAATATCATCCCAAGGTCTGTCTGGACTAGTCATTGCCTAAATAATCACCTCGTTTGAGGGAAATACCAAGTCTAAAGAATCAGTATCAGCGAGGGAACCTTGAGCCCATGTAGACTCGAGAACCGGATCCAACTTCTGTGTGGGAGTCGGATCAGGGTCGGTGGAAGATTTCTGAACTATAGAGTACACAACTTATGCCACAGACAAAGGCATGGCCTTGCCATGGTGCCCTGTCCCTTCCATCATGGTTGATGGGGAAGGAAGAGTCCATGGATCGTTACATTAAGTCGTGCGAAATGACGAGATTTGAAATTTTTTTGCCCTTGGCTGGTTGGGGACAGTTGACATGTAATGGACATTGCTTGTCAGAGGTGGGTAATCGAAGGTACCCATCAAAGGTGGGCACAAACCAACCCCTATGTTGACGATGTCGAGCTAAGGATTATCAATCATCGGGACCGTGGATACCCCCAATGAAGGGTCAGTATGGGAGAAGGATAACTGATCAATGGTCAAAATCCGTCCCTCGTGTGGAAACAACAAGACCTAGAAAATTGTCGCGACCACTTATTGCATAGAGTAGGTACAACTCCTTCCTAACAAGAGATGGTAGTTGAGAGATGCATCGACCACTTCAACTTCGACGCACATGGTATTCCCTCCTAACTGCATGGGAAAAGAGGGGATGATTCCATATATTCAGAATGAACGACCGTCGAAAGTAGTAAGAAGAGTAGGTGATGGAGACAAAATGGGTTGGCCAATGTCCTTCCAACATGCCAAAGACATCACACATGTCGAGGTGCCCTCATCAACCACCGTGTGGAAAATGTTACGAGTAAACATTTTTGTGGTGTAAGCCACTACTATCTAAAATGCCACGTGGTAAGGAAGATGAGGTTTTAAGTCGGTCGTATAAATCATGATTGTTCCTGGATTACAAGTCTCAGCAAATCCTAAGGCAGCTAACAGGGCCTTTCTCTGGGAAGGGAAGCTCTGGAGGACTTCCAAAGAAAACATTGCACAAGGGTTTTGCAACAAATCCTCCACCACCGAGTAATTCTGGGTGGCCCTTGCATTTGGGTTGTGAGAATATTTCTTGAATGCTCCTTTCGGGATGTGTGTCATTGTTTCGCCCAACGCCTTCTCAATCTGGAGAGGAAGATGTGGGTTTTCGTCTTATTTACCCTTCTCAGAGGTGTTTGGAATTCCATAGTCGCATGTACTAGTCGTTATGTCAATGCTACCTTTCATCGTATACACATTCAAGGATGCAGGATTACTTGAAGATGAAGGGGGTCCCTGACTGCCCCTTTCCAGGCTCGAAGAGGCTTGAGTTAGATTTTTCACATGTGGAAATGGATTCGTTGACACGGTAGGCTACTATTGTGCCAATAACTTTTGGGCCTCCACAAGACGAGGGCACTAGTGATCAAAATCTGGACCAGGGGATCAAAATTAGCTCAAAAATCAAAGTTCTCGTAATCGCCTCAAAACAAATCGGTTTGTAGTCCTCGTCGTCACGAACCCAACGCAACTCATTTCGTCTCAAACGGACGTCGGGAGCGAGAGTTATCGCGATCTATTCGAATCGCCAAACAGGAAAAAAAAGGGACGCTGACTGGGCNGGGCAGTCCGTACAGGCTTACTGGGCATCCGTACATGCTGACATAGCGACCGTACGACGACGTGGCACCTACTGACATGGCAGTTGACGTGGCAGGTGACGTGGCAATTGTTGATTGGTTGTCAATGGATGAATAATATTGTGACACGTGGCATTTATTGAGCAATGGGATGGTGCCACGTGACATTTATTGAGCAATGGAATGGTGCCACGTGGCCCAATGAAGGGCTGCCATGTGGCACCCGTTTATTAGTTGTTGGTCGATTGATTGGTTTATTAAAGGTTTTCGGAGGCCGTGGGGTTCGACCCCCGGACCTCCCACCATACAAGCGCTTTAACCAACCCCGACCAACCAATGCGCCACGCGTTGGTTCTTACAATGCATATGGCAAAAAATATATAAGAATTAAATTATGGTTGTATTCGGCGGGGGGTCGGGCCAGGGCTTAGCCCCGACCCTAGTTCCATGTGAAAAAAAAACATATGACCAAACCTTATATCATTTGGCGCGCGGGGGTTACCAAAGGTATAGCCTGTGGTTGTATAACATACATTTGATTGCGCGCGGGTGGATTTTATATGGTAAACCCCGGTTATACACCATATTATATAACTATTACATAGATTGGCACGATGTTTAAATATAACCCGTGGATTTATTAACTTATACCATGTGACCTTTATATGAATTGGAGGGCGCGGATTTAAGTTTGGTTTCGTGTTGGTTTTTTTTTAAATGGTCACTCATGCGCCCGCCACACGTCAAGTCTGGATTTAACCTTGCAACGGGTAGCCTATTTTAGCGCTGGAACGTGGCCACATGGCCCCCATGCGCCCATCACCTCCGAACTTGGGGGGATTAGTTCGCTAATGATGCGACATTTTGGCACCAATTTCGGAGAGGCACGTGTGTGCTGAGTTGAGGCACGGAAAAACGCTCAGAGCTAGGTTCATTCACACACAGGTGCAAAATGGCGAACCAGTGACAGAGCTTGAAGAAGGGAAAAATGGCAGGAGGCCTAACTTTTTGAGTTTTTGGCCAAATGAGGTGCCGAAAAATCCCAACTAGGGTTTTTTGGACGTTCTGAGTCCATTGGCACAGTTTTCACATGAATTTGAAGACTTCTAATGCATGTTTTTAACCATTGAAGTTTGAGGAAGCTCTAGGAAGCTTGAAGCCCTCATTGTTTGAGGCATTGCTCAGATGAGCCCATGTCTAATTTCTAAGACTGAATAGTCATTCTTGACTGATTATTATGCTCTGAACACATTGGGATAGGTTTCAGATCCATTGGAGGACTTTTACAGGTGTTTTTGCCACATAAGAGCTCAGGGAAGCTTGGAGGCCACATGTAGAAGAGGTCATGATTGGATGAGACAAGATCCATTTTCAGAGTTCTAATAGTCAATTTTGGGGTTTTTATGTATTCTGAACCCAATGGTACAGTCTGTAAATCCATTGGAGTTGAGAAGCAGCTTGTAAAAAAACATTTGACAAACTAATCCCAAAGAGCCAAGTCCATTGAAGGAGGCTCAAGGAGATGTAGCCCAGAGAGGGGTGAACTCCTTTATCATCTTGCTATTGTTGTGAGTTTGTTGTGTTATTTACTGCACTTTATATTGTTGTGTATTGGTTTATAGCACATATTTAATCTTTTAAAAGAACATTTCCTCACACTTGAACATGGACAAGAAGAAGCAAGAACTTAACACATAAACCATCTTACATATTTGAACACATGAAGCAAGGTCCTGTAAGGTTTAATTTATTGAAGTAGGGGGTGCTTGCATAGCATAACAAGTCAGCCTTCTATTTTCAGATCAGATGGTATCAGAGCATAGTTTATTTTTGCTCATGTATTTGCCAATGATAGCTTGAGATTTAGTTGTTGGTATTTGTGCAAGTTTTGTGTTGAAGTTTAATATCTTGCAAGGATGGAGGAAGCTTCAAACATGGATAGTTCTCATACATCTTCCGAATCTAAGTTCTTTGACAAAGAGATGTTTAAGGCATTGTTAACCATGAAAGATATGGTACAAGAGTTGTGGAAAGATAGGGAAGAGAGCATTGTCCTTCAAGAGCAGTTGATGGCCATGAAGGAGGAGAAAGACCAACTTCTTGAAA
>SNQJ01S0082157.1:23708-36855 GCA_010110895.2 Picea sitchensis
ATGGAAAGTAAATCTTATTTATTTATTATTAAAAAATAAATTTTAATAAATTTATTTAAAAAAAAATAATAATCATACTCTTTCATCCCATCACATGGAAAATGGAAAGTAAATCTTATTTATTTATTATTAAAAAATAAATTTATTAAAGTTAAAATTTATTTATTATTAAAAAATAAACGTGTTAAAGTTATTTCAAAACATCGAATGTAAAGAGTTTTCTTTAGAACGAATCAAATATGAACTAAAACAAAGTAAATTATTTCATAAAAATATTATTTACTATTAAGAATCTAATCAATATGATTATGAGTTTCATTGTAATTCTACATTTAAATTATGATCAAGTTTTGAAATTTAAGGAGTATTTTTTTTAAAGTTATAGAGTTTGTTAAAGTTAAAATATTAAATAATGGGTTTTTCTTTGTTTTCCAATTTATATATGGAGAAATTTGAAAAACAAGTTGTTGATTCTTATCTTTGAAAGTCCAAAACGTGAAAAAAATATGTTGACGATACCCATTTAATTTGGCTATATGGAATATACAGTTTAACAAGATTCTTTGAACATTTAAACAACCAATTTGAAAGCATAAAGTTCACTATGGAATTAGAAGAAAATAAATATATATTTTGTTTTTAGATGTTTTAATAACCAAAAAAGAGGACACATATTTATTACGACAAGTATATCTAAAAATTAATAATAATAGAGGACAAATCATTATCACATCAAGTCTATGGAAAAATGACTCATACATATCGTTACTTGCATATAAACTCTTGTCACCACCCAACTAAAAAAATGGGGTATCATGAATACATAGGTGACTCGATCTTTCAGAATATCAGATAAAGAACAAGTTGAGAAAGAATTTAAGTACCTAGAAAATGTATTCAAAACAAGTGGGTATAATAAGAAAGAATTTGGTAGGACTCTTTTAAAAATAAAGAGGATACTTGTACAAAACTATTGATGAAAATAAGGAAGAGAAATCTATAAGCCTTCTTTACATAAAAGGTACAAAATGGCAAAGATTATGAAGAAGTGAATCATTAAGGTCTCTTTTTTTCTCACTAACACTATAATTTTTTTATCAATCATGCAAAATATAATATTGACCCAGAAAACAAAAAGGTGTATACTCAATCCCATACTCTCGCTACAAACAATACATTGGTTATGCCAAACCCGGAGACCAGAGACCCCGAGACATAACTAGACTAATCAGTTGTGGTTAAACACTCCCATGCAAGAATGGATCACTGTGGAACATGAAAAATATGGGAAGCCTTGAAAATTGAATTAAATGAAAATAAAAATGATGGTCTAAAACTAAACAAGATGTGGAAGCATGTCCTTCAAAAACTAAACTAAAATAATAGTAATAATAAACATCTTTAAAAGAAAATTATTACTATTAATATATTAATAAACAAACCATTTACTTTAAGCCAAAAAAATCATGATTGTTGAAATGGTGACAAAAAATCCCCACAGGATGTGGATCTCGATCCTATTATTAATCTTTTGGTTGAGATAAGGAAACCTAAGTTAGAATGTACAATTAATGAATTAGTTTCATTGTAACCGTGGGAGAAGTTGTTTAAATATGTGTGCCTGAGAGACAAATATTGAGCCAAGGGATTCAATCCCTCTCTATTCTATTAGTTGTAATCTCCAATTGTTGAACAATAAGAATGTCGTTTCCATTGTCCCAAGGATGTTTCCCTCATGAGGTGAAGGGGGGTTTTACCACATAAATCATGTTGTCTGTGTATGTTTTATCTCTGATTTTTTGTTATGTGTTTATGATCTATGTGGGTAAATGGTCTAACAAATGGTATTAGAGCAATGTTAGAGGCCGCAGAGAACGATATCACTGAAAAAGAGTTATCGCCATGTCTACGGAGCTGAGGGAGAGAAAGTTTTCACGGGTCTATCACTGCGTGAGGAGCGATATTACAGTGCAAAAGGGGAGTGTCATCGTTTTAGTTCAGCGTTGGTCACTCTGCCTACAAGGAGCGTTGATATTTACTTCAACATTGGGTTATCCGCCTAAGGAAGTGCCGATCCCATTTCTTGTTGTGGGAGCGTTGCTTCCAAGCCAACGTTGGGCTCCTCTAATGGAGGGAGTGTCGATTTCAAGGGATACTTGCGAAATTTAAGATTTTGTTAGCACTCTGTAAATTTTTTCCAGCTGAATAGACAAACGACAAAGGTAATCATTTCAACCTACTTTAGAGATGAAGCACTAGCCTGCTCAACTCAGATAGGGCTCTCTCGTGTCACTTGATATTTATTTGATAATCAGTGGCTAGATTTAGTTTGTTTTGGGGGTTTTTATAAAGTTGTTGGCCAAGAAGAGGAGGAACACTCAGGGCTATGGAGTTAAAATTATGAAAATGAATGAAAACATTGACTGGAAAATATAACTCTCCAGAGGATAAAGGCTAAATAAGGCAATGAATCTGAGTTGTAAATAATATTTGTAGAGTGTAAGAGGAAAGGGGAAAAACAAGTAACTACATCAAAGCATTAATAAAATGAATTCTGAATTAGTTAGGAAGAAATACACACAGTTTAAATTGTTTCAGCTGAGAGCATCAAGGGATGAATTCTGGGCTTTTAACTATCCAATTTAAACAGACAAAAATTTAAATTGAATTAAAGAACACAAGAGATACAAACAATGAAGGAAGACAAAATGCATTTCATAGCCATTAGAATATTTCCATAAACAGTTCAAAATGCTTCTGAATATGTATTCAATTCAGTCCTAGAAAAATTACAATAGAGTCCAGAACCACCAAAATTGTGCCCTTGCACTTCTGCCCACCATTAATACACTTAGAAACTCTAATACGTATACAATTCGAGTTCCTTCAGTGCGCAACCAGTTACAATAATGGAAATAAAACGTCTCAACTTCTACAATGATTACAAATGAAAGTTTTCAAAAAAAATGTTTCATGATCCCTGCAAATTCCTCTGACGCTCCATCTCCTTCCTCTGCCATGTTCTCCTTGAAATGTCACTCATACTCTTTCAAATATAATTGCATTTATCCATCTTCTCATTAAACATTTGGGAATAATATATTTGAAATAAAAATAATTCCCAAATACTTTCTATCCTGTAGAATTAAATTTCCATAATTTAATTCATGCTCGTGGTCTTTAAAACCATGTCTTGTTTTTCCCAATTCACCATTTCACTGTGAAAAACATTTACTGTTACCATTTCACTGTAAAAAACATTTACTGTGTAATGTTTTTCCAATTTACAGTTTCACTATGGAAAAACGTTTACTGTGTGTTTTTTCGAGTTTACCGTCTTTGGTAAAATACCTTTTATCTTCTTCTTTGGATAAAGAATTATCCAAGTCTTCGTTCACGTGCATCTTCCCATTCAAATATTTTTCATGGAAATAAACATTCATTCCTTTAATTTGTAAAATTTGAATCTTGCCTCCGTAAAACCTTTTCACCGTGAGGAGGAATTTCATTTATTAGAAATTCCATATTTTTTGTTGAAATGAACTCCTGGAAAAATGTCACACATTAAACATATGATAAATGGTGCATTTATTACATTAGACCTCCGATGTGATCCACGTAAAAACACGTGTCCACCAAATAAACCACGGTATTTTTTCTTGGCCCACCTTCACATAATTAACCTCCTCACTACTTCAATCCTTGATATGTATGTGAGCCCTCCATCCAACCTTTGACTTTTCCACATTATAAATTGAGATTCGTGCCCATGATTTGACGTGATTCCATAAATTAAATATTGGATTAAATATTAATATAAATATTTTTATATTAAAATATTTATATTAATAATAATAAACCATTTTTCTATTTTCTAAGGACTTTGGGCATATGAGGCTTAACACATGACTTTGTGGATAGGATAAGGGTTCTTAATAAAAAGAATATTTTTTATTTTCAACGAAAATATGAAAATAAGGGCAAAAATGAATGAAGTGATGGAACTAAGGGATTTAGATAAGCGTTAAGGCTAGGTATAGGTTTGGAATATTCGCCAATTTGTTTAACTCATGGAGGACATGACTATTTTGGATGATCAGTTGAGTGAAGGATTTAGGTGATGGTAGCTTGGCGGAGCTAATGAAAAAGTTTGAAAATCTGAGTGGAAAAATAACACAAGGACAAGATGCATTGGGAAAAATTAATGCAAATTAGTAGGTGATCTATGGTCCACCAAGTCTCATCAACTTTTGATATCGGGGGTTAGAAAAAACGGTTTTGGGTAGACCACTTTTCACCCCGATGTGCCTCTGAGGGTGCCACGCGTCCACAAATGAAACCACGATAGTTTTCTCCATCCCGCCTTTGCATAATTAAACTTTGTGCTATTTCTCCACCCGATATATGCCTTAGTCGTTGATCTGGGCCATTTCAATATTGATGGTCCACTGAGTCCTACCTTTCACGCCTCTGTTATTGTAAGGTAGCTAGAGAGGTAGTGGGAGGGGCCAGAGGGTCCATAGTGATAATAGTGGAGGTTATTCAATGTAAGGTGGACTAGGTCCACTATATTATTAAATAAGACCCACTATGGTAGTTAGATATAATAAATGGGTAATTAGATATAATAAATGTAAGAGGACTTCGTAGAAGGTTCTACTTCTAGAAGATTCCTCTTCTAGAATGTTCTTAGGTGATGGTAGCACTATATAAATGGGTTCAAGCAATGTAATAAGACATGAAGAGAAGTATTGTATTTGAAGCGGTAGCTCAATAGGAGGATGCCCCCTCGAAGAGGCAAGTGAACAGGAGAGGATCCCTTCCATAATATGATCAATTGTATGGTGTTGCCCTACCCTAAGGGTTTCTATAATAAAGTTGTGGTTTTCTATATGGTTTCATAGATCTTGTGTGGTGATTGTATTTAGATATCTTTGGATCTATTGTGATATTTTGTATTCAGGTATTTGGTACTTAACAATTAGATCCATTGTATGGTGTTGCCCTACCTCAAGGGTTTGATAATAATAAAGTGTGTTTTTTTCTATCTTGCTTTGTGGATCTATTGTATATTCAGTATTTGTGGTGATTATATTTGTAGATCTATTCAGGTACTTAACAAGTGGTATCCGAGCACTTTCCTTGGACAGATATTGTGGGCAATTGCAGATATTTTTTTTCGGAGAAGAAAAAAGAGAGCCGCGACATTCCAGAAATTTTTGGTATATTTATGTGAAAAATTTGCAGAAACAGGTTGTATATCTGAGTTCCTCTCAGAAAAGCACCCAAGTTGAAAAAAAAAATCGTCCGAAACGGAGTCCGGAAGGTCAAGATATTGAAGTTTTAAAATCTACAATTTTTCAGGGTTTTTTCCGCGGACGGCGGCGTGATTTGTTTTTATTTATATAAAAAATGGAGGTCGAATTTTATCAAACAAATTACATATCTGAGTTCCTCTCACAATTTCATCCAATTTCAAAAAAAAAATCAGCCGAAACGAAGTCCGGGAAGTGAAGTTATGAGCATTTTAAATTCAACAGTTTTTTAGGGGTTTTCCAGAAAAAACCGCGATTTTCTGTCGTAACTTATTGGGTGAGTTCATAGAATGCTCAGATGACTATTTCTTCTCAAAACCTTAAAGAAATTATTGAATCATTCAAAACCGTCATTCAATGTAAGGTGGACTAGGTCCATTATATTATTAAATAAGGCTTACTATGGTAGTTAGATATAATAAATGGGTAATTAGATATAATAAATATAAGAGGACTTCTTAGAAGGTTCTACTTCTAGAAGATTCCTCCTCTAGAATGTTCTTAGGTGATTGTAGCACTATATAAATGGGTTCAATAAATGTAATGAGACATGAAGAGAATTATTGTATTGTGAGCGGTAGCTCAATAGGAGGATGCCCCCTCGAAGAGGCAAGTGAACAGGAGAGGATCCCTTCCATAATATGATCTATTGTATGGTGTTACCCTACCTCAAGGGTTTTCTCTATTTCTTGTGTTCATGTTATGGTGAATGGTTTATGGTTTATTCTTGGTATTATTGAAGTATATTTGCAGATCTATTCAGGTTCTTAACAAGTGGTATCAGAGCACTTTTCTTGGCCGGAGTTGTGGGCAAATAATTTTTATTTTTGCATATTTTTTTTCGGAGCAAGAAAAAGAGGGCCGCGACATTCTCGAAGTTTTTGATATATTTTTGTGCAAAATTTGCAGAAAAAGGTTGTATATCTGAGTTCCTCTCAGAAAAAAACCCAATTTGAAAAAAACAATCGTCCGAAACGGAGTCCGGGAAGTCAAGATATTGAAGTTTTAAAATCTGTAAATTTTCAGGGTTTTTTCGGCGGACAACGGAGCGATTTTTTATATTTATGTAGCAGTTGGAGGCCAAATTTTACCAAGAAAGTTACAGATATGAGTTCCTCTCACAATTTCACCCAATTTCAAAAAACAAATCAGCCGAAACGGAGTCCGGAAAGTGAAGTTATGAGCATTTGAACTTCAACAGTTTTTTAGGGTTTTTTTCAGAAAAAAAACGCGATTTTTTGTTGTAACTTATTGTTCTATTTTTTTGGATTTTTTCATGACGGCTACGGGACCGAAGGGTTCATAGGGTGCTCAGATGGCTATTTCTTCTCAAAACCTGAAAGAAATTCTTGAATCATTCAAAGCCCAATTGTTTGATAGATTGGATGTGTTTGCATAAGGCCTCATAGACAGCCTCACAAATAGCCTCACAGATGGCCTCAATGATAGTTTTCGTAGTATTCAAGATTCATTGAATAACATGCAGGAGAGATTTCTTATGGAGGGCCTCAAGGATGAATATAATCAAGAAATATATGCTTGGTATGATTTTGAGGTTCAAGATTCATTGAATAACATGCAGGAGAGATTTCATGGAGGCCTCAAGGATGAATATAATCAAGAATATATGCTTGGTATGATTTGAGGATGATTGTGATGATTAGTATATGGATAGTTGTCATTTCTCCGATGACAACCACTTCCATATTTTATTTGATGACTTCGCTCCACCTTCTGTAGAAAAAATCAATGTCCCACATCAGAGCTAGTTAATGATTAAGTCTCAGATATTCTACAAAGGGTACTATTCCTTCCAGATTCTGCTACTAACATTTTCGACTATGTGGATGGATCTTCTTATTTGAATCCATATGGTGTCACCTTTGGAGCATCATTTGGAGTTGCTATTGGGTTCCAAAAATCTCCACTGGAGTTCACATGAGCACTGGACATGGGACCCGCTTGACAATGGTGGTTGACCATCACAAGATGGTGGTGGATTTCCTTTCTACATGTGGACCTTGGGTCTTCGGCCTCTTGATTATGGTCCACAATTATCCGTGGGACCTGGGTATATGGTTGTACATCAAGCTGCTGAGGACAACGCCATAAGGGGGGATGGAATGTTATGTAGTTAGAGAGGTAGTGGGGGCCTAGAGGGACCATAATGATAATAGTGAGGTTATTCACCTAAGGACTAGGTCCACTAAATTATTAAATACATTCATCATGGTAGTTAGATATAATAAATGGGTAATTAGATATACTAAATGTAAGAGGACTTCTTGAAAGGTTCTACTCTAGAAGATCCTCCTCTAGAATGCCCTTAGGTGATTGTAGGAATATATAAATGGGTTCAAGCAATGTAATGAGACATGAAGAGAATTATTGTACAGAGTGGTAGCTCAATAGGAGGATGCCCCCAAGAGGCAAGTGGGGGTTAGAACATGAGGATTCCTTCCAATAGGATCTATTATATGGTGTTACCCTACCCAAGGGTTTTCTATTTCTTGTGTTTATGTTATGGTGAATGGTTTATGGTTTATTCTGGTATTATTGAGCATATTTGTGGATCTATTCAAAGTTCTTAATGCTATATTTTTTTTCATGCCACCATATAAGACTTTATATTCCAAATTATCACACTTCCATAACGATGTATCTTTTCGCTAAATCTCCAAAACTTGGATCTTGATCTGAAAATTTGTTATGATGATAACATAGTCTCCACCTCAGGATGCTATCCTCCCTGCGAGGTAGCAAAGAACTATATGTTAGAAAAACAGATTGTGGAGCAATAAATAAAACAAATGCGTAAACAAAATCACTGTAATATTACACACACAAGAGACATGGATTTATCGGTTCACTCAAAGGTGGGATACGCCCACCGTGATAAATTGCCGTGTCCTTTGTTATTATCCAAGAAATGAATGGATACAACCTACAATAAACCTCGCTATAAATCTTTCTTCTCTCACGCCTTCAAAAAATACACACATTCTCCCCTCAACCATAGCCGCATATTTCATAAAATAGGTTTCTAGGAAACCCTAACATAATCTCTACCATTAAAGATCCGTGACCTTATAATGAATGGTCCGTGATTTACAATGAAATTACAATACATTTACAAGACAATTTTTCTTCAGGGGACGCCCTCGAGCCCCCATGAATTCACCGAGGGATAGCCCCACGTATCTCTGCAGGGGGTACTCCTCTTACACTCCCTTCCCCGGAAGAGGTAACAACTCAAGGGGTTTAAATACTTCATGGGGTATAAAACACAACTGAAAACAAAAGACCTCTCGAATCAGGAAGATAGTTAGGCTCTACAACCAACAATCTCACACTTGAGACTGATCTCAACAACTCCACCGTTGTTGTTGTATATGCTGGACTCGAACCTTCTTGGACTTGGAAAGTACTTCATCTTCATCTTCATTCTTGAGATTCAACCTAAACTCGAGCAGAACTCGGCCCCTACATTCTCAATATCATGTCCAGGATTTTGCTAGTGTGTATCTTTCCCAACTTCAAACGTCCATCTTCCAGGTGGATCATATGAAGCGGTACCTCAACTGTGACATGCTTAGTCTTCAAATGGAAGGTTGAGTTCTTTGCAAGGTGAATGACACTGACTGGCCACAAGATAAATTCCATTGTTCTTCTTCCCAATTCCTCCATAAACCTTGTAGCCAAATCATCTCTTTACTAGCCTCGTAGTAGCAACATACTCTGCCTCTGTTGAAAGTGCAACAACCTTTTGCGCTTTCAAATCCACCATCATGTTCCACCTATAGTGTAAAGCATACCTCAGGAAAGTTCTCCCGGCCGTTTTATCACCGCCATATTCAATCAACATATCCTCAGAGAAAGTGTCTCGAACTCCTCCAAACATATCACGTAATGAGTAGTAGTACCTCTCAACACCGAGAATCCACTTTACTACCTCCCAATGTTCTTTTTAATTTGGATTTTGTTCATATACTTTTATCACAACTCCTAATCGCATGTGCAATATCCGGTCTTTGTGTAAATCCATTGCATACTACTGCCGCCAACCCACATGAATAAGGGACCCTCGACATGTATTCTATTTCCTCACAGGTCTTGGGACATTTTAGTTAATTTGAAATGTATTGTCCAAAGGTGTACTAACTAGTTTTGCATTCTACATTCTAAACTTTTCCAACACCTTCTATATGTATTTACCCCGAGACAATGTCAATTTTCATGTATTTTTCCTCTCTCTTATTATTCTCATGCCAAGGATTTTCATAAAGACCCAAATCTTTCATCGAAATGAATTACTAATTTCTTCTTGAGCACATTTATATCCTCGAGTATTAGACCCTACAACAAGCATGTCATCTACATACAATAGTAAGATAATAAAGATTCCATTTTCTAGCTTTTTAAAATAAACACGCTGATCGAATGACATCTACTATAACCCCATTCCGTCATAAACCTGTCAAACATCAAAGCACTACCTTAGAGCTTCATGGCCATACAATATTTTTTTCAACATGCATACCAAATTCTCCTCCCTTTGACTTCATACTCTCAGAAGTTGTTTCGTGATATAAATTCCTCTCCAACAACTCGCATGGAGAAAAGTTGTTTTTATATCTTAACCTGCTCAAGATGTAAATATTTTACCGCCACAAGACTTAAAATAGTACTACTTGAAGTCATTTTAACAATAGGAGAAAGTATTTCATTAAAATATATACCTTCTTTTGTGTAAACCCCTTTACAACAAGTCTAGCCTTTGTAACGCTTTTCTCTCCTTCCATCTTTCCTTCAACCTCAAGAACCATTTATTCTGCAATGCTCTTTTCCCTATAGGCAATCGAACCAAGTCCCAAGTCCGTTATTTTCTGCTGAATCCTATTTCCTCTTTCATGCCTTTGCTCCCACTTCTTTTTAGTCACTACATGCATTGTCTCTTCATAATATTTTCCCCGTTCACCAGAATCAACACACAAATAATACAATGAAGGAGAGAATTGCCTGTGTAAGTACTTAACCTGTAGATCTTCTAACAACACTTCTAGGATTTTGAGGTACCGCCCCCAAGCTGTACATTTTATTTTCCTCGCTCAAATTTTTTTCGATCTTACTCAAGCACCGTATTCTTGATTTTTTTCCCGCTTTTCCCCGCACCGATCTTTTGTACATGACTTCCTCATTGAATATGACATCTCTCGCTCCTAATGATTTTATATTTTCATAATCCTACAACTTATAACCAAAATCATTAACACTACATCCAATAAAGGTACACTTCTGATTTTGCCCCTCAAGCTTGTTCTATTTTCTATCAATATGGACAAATGCTCTAATAACCGAAAGTTTTCAAAAGAATAGTTTACCTTTTTCCTTGTCCATTCGCCCTCTCGAATTCTACTATCCAAAGAGCTTGAAGGTCCTCCGCTTATTAAGTAAACAACAATATCTACAACATCTTGCCCAAAATGGTACAAATCGGCATGCAATCTCATACTTTGCATGCTCCATGATTGGTTTGCGTTCCATCCTTTCTGACACACCATTTTCTTTGTGGTGTTCTGAACCTTCTCTCTCTACTAATCCCATGGTATGAACAGAATCAAACCTGCTACAATATTCACCTCCATTATCCGATCCGAGAAAGAGATTAATCTTCAAACTTTTTCCTGTCTCTATCTCAACTAAAGCTTTCCATTTCTTGAAAGTATCAAAATCATTAGATTTTGTCTAATGCAATAAACCCAGTTTTTCTAGTTGCACATCAATAAAAAGTAACATAATAATTGTGCCACCAAGAGATGATACCCCGAAAGCTGGTCCCTATACATTTGCATGCACAAGCTCTAACCTTTCATTCTTCTTTTCTCCACTGGGAAATCTCACTCTTTGTTTTCCATAAACACAATGTTTCCATTAAGTCCAAATCAATTTGTTTTAAGATCCGGCAACAAATTTCTTTTTGTGAAGGATCCAGATACCCTTCTCACTCATGTGTGTCCCAACCTATGATGCCATAAAGTGTTGTATCCACTCCTAGAGAAGCTAAAGATATAGAAGAGTCAAGATTACTTACAAGCACATAAATACAATGTACCTATATTCTCCCCTTTTGTTATCACTACTCCATGACAAGCATGTCATGTAGATGGCATGCTAATGACAACATGTCTTACCTCTTTCAACAACCATTGGTTTCCATTTCGCTGTTTTATTTTTACCTTTCCTATCATCACACAATATTTGTGTTTTGTGCATCATCACCTAAATGAACTCCGGGTCCAAAATCACCTTTGAACATAATCTAGAAAATGTTTCTATGGGGTGGTATGAAATGAAGCTCCTGAACCTACTTCCTAAGACTCAAAATATTCACAAAAAGAATCAAAGCATCTTGTAATGCCATCAATTGCTATATTTGTTTCCCTGGGATTTCTCTTGCCATCCATCTCTTTGTTTCTTTGGGAGCTCGCAGCCTTTCTTCAGATGTCCTTTCTTCCCACACCTCTAGCACTCTATCTTTCCAAGTCCGAATTTGGATCCGCCTCTTCCTATAGCACTTCCGTGGTCTCTCGAGTCTTTCTCTATCCCGGAGTTCTCCTCTTTTATTCTCCATGTTCAATGCATTACCTCGGATGTCTCACCTATGCTTTCTTCCATCGCATTTCCTCACTAAGGATAACACCAACAACATCATCAAATTTTAAAGCATTTGAACCAGAGACAGAGTTACTTACAGCCATGACCAAGCTGTTCCAGCTTTTTGGCAATGAGCACACGATTAGAAGAGCCCTGACCTCATCATCAAAGTCCACTTTTACAGAACATAGTTGATTAGTAACCGTACTAAATTCATTTAAATGATCTGCAACAGACCCACCTTCTGACATCTTCATATTAAATAATCTCTTCATTAGAAATACCTTATTGGATGTCGAGGGTTTTTCATACAATTTGTCCAATGCGTCCATCAAACCCTTCGTTGTCTTTTCTTTGGAAATATTGAAAGCCACCGACGCTGCCAGGCTCAGACGTATCATTCCTAGAGCCTTTCTGTCAAGAATCTCCCATTCTTCATCCTTCATGGTCGTCGACTTCTTTGCTACTCCACCCAATGGTACGAATAGATCCTTCTGATATAAATAATCTTCCATCTGCATCTTCCATAACTGGTAGTTTTGGCCGTTAAATTTCTCGACCCTAAACTTTCCATGTTCCGACATTGCTCCCACTAGAACTAGGAACCCTCTTTTCCTGCGAGTTACCTTTCGCTCTGATACCAGTTGTTAGAAAACCAGGACCATGGAGCAATAAAATAAAAAAAATGCGAAAACAAAACACAAAAGATACACAATACAAGAGAGACACAGATTTATATGGTTCACCCAGTGTGGGCTATGTCCACCAGAGAAATTGCTAGGTCTTTCCTTTATTATTATCCAGCAAATGAAGGGATACAACCTACAACAAAACCTGTTGTAATTTCCTCTTCTTTCTCTCACAGTCTCCTCTCTCAGAATACAATATTCTCCCTCAACCATAGCTACAATACATTTCCCTCATAAAAGAGGGTTGCCTTCTAGGGAAAAAAACCCTAATATAATCTCTATCGTTAGATCCATGATCTTATAATGAATGGTCCAGAATTACAATGAAATTACATTATACATTTACAAGGTAATTTTTCTTCGGGGGATGCTTCCCCCGAGCCCCCACTGGGGGCCTGCTTGCCCCCAGACCCCCTAGCCGGGGGGATAGCCCCCCCGGACCCCGCAGAGGGGGTACCCCCCCTCTGCACTCCCCTGCGTGGAAGAGTG
>SNQJ01S0082157.1:36905-58776 GCA_010110895.2 Picea sitchensis
CTTCTGGGGTGTAAATACTTCATGGGGTATAAACATGGCTGAAAGTAAAAGACCTCTGAATGAAGAAGATAATCAGGCTCCACAACCAACACTATAGACCCGGTGCTTGATCCATTGGGCTTCTCCCAAAACATGTGGGTGTACCCTGCTGCGACCTGTCACCAGTGTCTGCTGAAAACCAAAATCTGCACACTGCTCTCAACTGGATACTGAACACTAAATACATTGCTAAAATATGAATGTACATACTACTAGAAATCGAAACTGAAAAATGCTTGACCAACAAGCTTATTTTCACACTCTTATCTACTCTAAAACTACTGAAATGAATACTCAATCACATGATGCTAAAGTGCCAATGCAACCAATCAAGCAATTGTCTTTCCGATGTTTCTCCACTCACATCTTTCTTAACAAGGCAGACAAATGTAAAGTATGGCAACTGAAAACAAAAGTTGAATCCAAAACCTGAGTTTATGAATGAAACAAACTCCTCCTTCAATGAAGACTATAATAGGATGGCCACAGGATCTTGAAAACCGTGAAAAAAAAATTCTTCTTGATGACAAAAAATAGAAGGACAAGCCTCTTTCATAAGTTTTTGTTGTTCTTGCTCTATTTTTTATGTTTTGAGAACATTTTCAAATGAAATGGCAACAATAAGTTTGTCTACTCTTCCATGCATATCAACAAAAACATTCATACATTCTTGAACATCTTCAAATGTGACAGCCATATTATGTGCATCCTCTTGTTCATCAAACAATTCTGATTTGGTTTCATTAAACTTTTGAAAGTTTGTTTGAGGGCTGTCATTTTGACTTCCAAATGAATGAATGGAAATACGTTCTTGCTCATAATCTTCTTGCAAATGTGAAAAGCTACCAGCATGCACTATTTCACAGTCTAGATTTCCCATGGATGTATCTTAAAAACCATGATTTTCAAATGAATCAAACAAAACCACTTCCTCTTCATTATCTTTCTGTATTTCTGATTGAAAAATGGCATATGTTGTTTTGTTTCTTTCCTGAAGATCTATGTCATTTGTATGTTCATTGCTGGAAGTTTCCATATATGTAGTTTCAGAATCCTCATTTATGTCTAGGCCACTTAGAACTTGAACGACCATATCATTCATAGGGGGAGAAAGACAACCTTGAAACACTTTGTCTTACTGAAAATCTTGTTGAATATCTTCATCAAGTTCAGGGGAAGGAAAATGAATTTCAGCAACAATTTCTTCGATCAGCTTCACCTTCAACCAAAGGAGGGGATACTATTTGTTGTTGGGATGAATATTCATAAAGGGATTCTATGATTTCATCATTCATACATTCTTCATCACCAAAAACATTTTTAAGGTACTTAATGAAATGTTCACAAAATTCATAATAATCTTCAAACACCAAGAATGAAGGATTAGATTATCCATAATGCTTAAAGAATGTTATGTGGAAATCCTTAAGAGAGTATAAGATACCTGTTTTTAAACCTTCATACCATAATATTGCTTTCCCCTCTAGAGTATCCATAAAAAATTTCATCAAACAATCCTCGTAAAATTCAACCCCCAGCTTACATATGTGCATGTGAAATCTAATCAAGTTCAAGGAAGCATCACTTCCTTTCCCATCTTCGAATTTAGGCAAATATTTTTGCCAATTTATTTGAGGAATAAGATTTGGAAATCCATGAATATGAGATCGATTCATTGGAGAATACCTTGCAGATATTGAACTCATCTTCGGACAGTGGAGCCGCCAATGATGTTTTGGAAGATGGATTCTGCATTGAGAGTGGAGTCGCCAGTGAAAATTTAAATTTTTGGATTTTTCTACTAGTGGAATCACTTTCAAACTGATTTTTTGATGTGTAGAGTTGCCAGAGCAGGAATACAACCAATATGTTCCTAAGTGTCTGCTGCTCATGGACCTTCGAACTCAACCATGTCGTTCTTTCCCAGGGAAAATTTTTCAATTTCGTCCCCGACAACGGCGCCAGAATGTTAGCACTCTATAAATTTTGTCTGGTTGAATAGACAAACGAAAGAGGTAACTATTTAAACCTACTTTAGAGTTGAAGCACTGACCTTATCAATTCAAAGAGGGCTCTCTCGTGTCACTTGATATTTATTTGATAATCAATGGCTAGATTTAGTTTGTTTTGGGGTTTTTTATAAAGTTGTTGGCCAAGAAGAGGAGGGACACTCAGGGCTATGGAGTCAAAATTCTGAAAATGAATGAAAACATTGAATGACCAATAGAACTCTCCATAGGATAAAGGCTAAATGAGGCAATGAATCTGAGTTGTAAATAATATTTGCAGAGTGTAAGAGGAAAGGGGAAAAACAAGTAACTACATCAGAGCATTAATAAAATGAATTATGAATTAGTTAGGAAGAAATACACATAGTTTAAATTGTTTTAGTCGAGAGCATCAAGGGATGAATTCTGGGCTTTTAACTATCCAATTTAAACAGACAAAAATTTAAATGGAATTAAAGAACACGTGAGATACAAACAATGAAGGAAGACAAAACTCATATCATATCCATTAGAATATTTTCATAAATAGTTCAAAATGTTTTTGCATATGTCTTCAATTCAGTCCCAGAAAAATTACAATAGAGTCTAGAACCACCATAATTGTTCCCTTGCACTTATGTCCGCCATTAATACACTCAGAACTTATAATACTTATACAATTCAAGTTCCTTCAGTTGCAACCGGTTACAATAACGAAAATGAAACGTTTCAGTTTCTACAATGATTACAAATGAAAATTTTCAGGAAAAAAAAAAAAAAAAAGGTTTCATGATCCCTGCAGATTCCTCTGACACTCCAGCTCCTTCCTCTACCATGTTCTCCTTGAAATGTCACTCATACTCTTTCAAATATAATTGCATTGATCTATATTCTCATTAAGAATTTGGGAATAATATATTTGAAATAAAAATAATTCTCAAATATTTTCTATCCCGTAGAATTAAATTTCCATAATTTAATTCATGCCAGTGGTCTTTAAAACCATGTCTTGTTTTGCCCAATTCACCATTTCACTATAAAAGACATTTACTATTACCATTTCACTATAAAAAAAAATTATTGTGTAATGTTTTTCAAATTTACTGTGTAATGTTTTTCAAATTTACTGGAAAAACATTTACTGTGTAATGTTTTTCCAATTTACCGTCTTCCTTTTATCTTCTTCTTTTGATAAAGAATTATCCAAGTCTTCGTTCACGTGCATATTTCCATTTAAATATTTTTCATGGAAATAAACATTAATTCCTTTAATTTGCAAAACTTGAATCTTGCCTCCGTAAAACCTTTTCACCGCGAGGAAGAATTTCATTTATTAGAAATTTCATATTTGTTGTTGAAATGCACTCCTCGAAAAATGTCGCACAGTAAACATATGATAAATGGTGCATTTATTACATCGAGATTTGGCTGGAGTGGTTTAATCCAAACTTTTTTTACCTCAAATGTGCTCCACGTAAAAACACATGTCTACCAAATAAAGCACGGTAGTTTTTCCCGACCCGCCTTCACATAATTAACCTCCTCACTACTTCAATCCTCGATATATATGTGCGCCCTCCATCCAACCTTTGAATTTTCCACATTATAAATTGAGATCCGTGCCCATGATTTGACATGATTCCATAAATTAAATATTGGATTAAATATTAATATAAATATTTTAATATAAAAATATTATATTAATAATAATAAACTATTTTTCAATTTTCTAAGGACTTTGGGCATATGAGGCTTAACACATGACTTTGTGGATTGGATAAGGGTGCTTAATAAAATGAATAATTTTTATTTTCAACGGGAATATGAAAATAACGGTAAAAATGAATGAAGTGATGGAACTAAGGTATTTAGATAAGCGTTAAGGCTAGGTATAGGTTTGGAATATTCACCAAAATTTTTAACTCATGGAGGACATGACTATTTTGGATGATCAGTTGAGTGAAGGATTTAGGTGATGGTAGCTTGACGGAGCTGGTGAAAAAGTTTGAAAATCTAAGTGGAAAAATAACACAAGGACAAGATGCATTGGGAAAAATTGATGCAAATTAGCAGGTGATCTATTGTCCACAGAGTCCCATCAACTTTCGATATCGGGGGTTCGAAAAAATGGTTTTGGGTAGACCGCTTTTCGCCTGATGTGCCTCTAAGGGTGCCACACGTCCATGAATGAAACCACAATAGTTTTCCCCATCCCGCCTTCGCATAATTAAACTTCATGCTATTTCACCGTCCGATATGTGCCTTAGTCGTTGATCCAAGCCATTTCAAGATCGTCGGTCCTCTGAGTCCTACCTTTCACGCCTCCGCTATATTTGTCCTCATGCCTCCATATAAGACCTTATCCTCCAAACTATCACACTTCCATAGAGATGTAGATTTTCGGTAAATCTATGAAACTTGGATCTTGATCTGAAAATTGTTATGATGATAACAAGTTTTTTACTTCAGCGCAGGCATATATGCTTGAAGGGAGCGCCCTTTACTCATCGTGAGGAAAGCGATAAAGGTTAACGCGTGGAAGCTCACATTTAAATCTTGGTATGAAAGTTTGTTAAACATGTTTAATACTTTGGTATAAAAAGTATGGTATGGTGGATTCCATGCATGGATAAGGTATGCGTGGGTAAGCTATGGTTTAACTTTTTCAAATAATTTCTTACAAATGTGGATTTCAAAAAGTGGGTCATGGCTTATTATATATGGTAGATTTTATCATATAGAGTGGGAGGTATAAGGTGGATTTGTTAAAAAGAGTTTTAAGTTTTCTTTATGTTTATTTGAAACCTTTGTTAATTCATACTTAATTCCCATTTGGAATTAATCTTTAAAATATTTAATCCACTATTTAAAAATTTTGATTTTATAAGTCGTGATTCTGTTTCTTGAGATAATGGAAAAGATGCAGAGTACAAAGTTTTAGGTGGAGGTGTTGCAGGGGTTATTTGGCCTCTGGTGAACAATGCTAAGCAAGGTGATAATTGAGCACAAAGGAGCCAATCCATTGGAGGGAAACATAATGGAGATCTCTGGGTAGAAATTCCAAATCTGTTTTTGGTGGGAGATTTATGTGCTACCCAGTGAAGGTGCTTGAGTTGGTTAGAATTAGAATTGATGAAAAGGTTTGTGATTGCAGCAGAGAGATGCAAGGGAGACAATTTCCAAAGTGTATATGTACACAATCAAGCTGTGGCATGGCATGGCATGGCGAAGCTAAGAGGATTGCAAACCTATATGGGTTTGTGTGTCTTAGTTTGTCTGAGTTGATGGTACTATGTTTCAGCTTAGATAGTGCTTGTTTAGAGAAACATGTAAAGGTCATAGTGATGACAAATTCAAGTAGGTTGTCGCTTGTGAAAAGAAGAGCAGAGCTAGAGGCGATCTACATGGATGAGGTATTTTATGCATTGTGCATCAAGATGAGAGCCATTTCTATTTTATGTATATGTTGTCATGCATATGTTTGAAAGGCTCGAGGGTGCAAGTATTGATATGGTATGTTTAAAAAATGACGGTTTCTTGAGGTGGTTGCAATTATATTGCACATTAATTTAACCAAATGTGTACACCATGAGAAGCATGATGAAATTCCTTGTTCTTTGTAATAATTGAATTGTTCAGCCGTGCAGTTGTGTAGCCATTGGGCCTAGTAAAGTTGTTTTTTGAAAGCCTGGATCTATTGATATCTGAACTAGCCCGAGCAAGAAAAGGTCTAGTGAATGAATCCCATTGCCAAGGGTCAATTGGTAGAAGGAAGTGGGATTTCAAGCTACATGTTCAAGCATGTTAAGGGCATCAAAAAATATGGAGCGCAGATGAACCAAGCACTTTGGGGTTCAAGGCACTGAGGACAAATCCATCATGTGAAAGGTGGACCTGCATCGAAGCTAGGAGGGCCTACATGGTGGAGCCCTCGTAAAATTTATGTTGTTAGAGCATGAGTTTGAAAAGATGTCAGATCTAATCCAATGGTATCACTTTATGATTTGAAGATGCGCTCTTGAAGGAAGAGGCCATGCCGGTTGAAAGAGAGACCTAATTTGAAGGCTCAGGTTGTCTATGCGTGGAGTAGATTTGTGGTTATGGAAGCATGCCCAGATCTATTCACATGGAGGAAAGGTGCTCAACAAATGGCAAATCTATTTGTAACAACTCTACGGTCAAGCAACCAGAGACATAAGTGTTGGTAAATGGCACAATCACAATAAAGGTAATGGTAAAGTTACCAAATGAACATTTATTTTTCTTATGGAGTTGTATTTTTTGGTTACATGTAATTGGGCATATTGTTGTAATACCTAGTTAGGCATGTGTACCCCTGGTTCTGTTAAGCCACCTATGAAAGTCTAGACATAGTTTTAGGTTTACTAAAGAAGGGTGGGGGGCATGAGTCATGAATTAAAACCTTGTACAGAGGTCTAAAATGGTGTGTTTTGGGTCCATGATTATTGGTTTCCCGTGGTATGGTGTCCATAGAATTGCATGTCATGGAGCATGTTTAAGAGCTTGGTGAAACTCCATTGTAAAGTGGCCTGGAGGTGAGTAGTGAAAAACGCATTTGCCAGTCTTGGCCGGATTTGGTAAAGGTAATGTTCATGTTAAGGTGGAGTGTTGGGACTCCATTGAAAGGTTCCTAGAGGTGAGTGGAAAAGGCTCACTTGGTAGTAATGGTCAGATGTGGTCAAGATTTCAAATACCCTGTTCGAGGTGGAGCACTAAAGGTGCCCCGGTAAAAAATTTGGGTCAATAGAAAGGTTGATGTGTTTATATATTTGTTAATGTTTATGCCATTATTATAGTTCTTTTCATTTCAATAGATAACAACAACATAAAGACAAGATCACTGATAAATACACAATCACAAGAGACAAAACATTTATCCTAGGAAACCCTCTAGGGGAAGAAAACCCAGCAAAACTTCCTTATTATAGATAGCCAATACAATGCCAAGAGATAACTCAAGCTAATATAGAAGATCCTCTCCAAAATATGCTCCACTCTCTCTTTCTTCTCCAACTGCAATTCTGAAACTTGTCTCTCAAAATGAGCAAGTGAGTTGTGTGTCTAAGTGAGGCGCTGGCCTCTTTATTTATTCAAGACTGACATGTGTGAAGTGTCTCTTCACTGGCAGGGCCAACTTCTCAAACAGGGTGGTTATAACCACCTTTAATATATTCTGGGGCCTCTTTAATATCTATTGGGGCTGACTTGTTATTCTGCCTATTATAATTATCATTTGACCAATCCGCAAAAGGGGATTTTGTCCTATTACAATAGCCGACATGATCAATCCACAATGGGGATTGATCCAATGAATAATATATTAGATAATAATAAGAATACACTTTGCAGTTACATTATTTCAACAGTATTGGTAGGTTAAATCAAGGGTTTGCGAACACATGATGGAGGCAGGATCATATTCCTTGGAATTTTGGAAATTATTGTAGGACAATTGGGATCAGATGGCATATTTAGTAATGACAAGTTTCAACATGGGTTGTGGTCAGAAGCAGTTAAGTGCTATCTGGAAAATCGGTCACCATTAGTTGCAAAAGGTTGGAAGATTCTAGAAGAGGTATATGAAACATGTCTTCTCTTGTGATTACTCAGTTTTTTGAAATTGTTTGATTGTTATGTTCATTCTCTCATCACCATTCTAAGTAGGATCCAGATCAAACAGGTAGATCTTTGTTGGTTATAATGATGATGTTAATGGATATAGATCATCATTAACAAATATAGTATTTGATGGATTTCTTCTCAAATCAGGCATAGTAAAAGATGAAAGATATAAAGCATGACTGATAGTAGAAAGGTATTTGGAAGGCATTGATTTCCATGAAATATTCTCGTCAGTTGTTAATCTTTTGTCTATTCATGCAGCATTGGCACTAGTTGTTGTAGTTAGATGCTAAGACAATTTTTTATGAAGATTTGTATGAGGAGATATGTATGATATGTATATTGAACAACCAAATAAGTTTGTTCAAGATCGCAATAGAAGATTTGTTTGCAAGCTCAAGTAGTCATTGTATGGCCTAAAATGTGCATTAGGCATTGGTACAAGATGGGTGATTCCTTCACGGTGAGCCAAGTTTTACAAGAAATGAATTTAACCATTGTGTTTATGGTACATTCATTATCTTGGTGTCTAGATTGTTGAAGATATTTTTTTTGAAGTAAAAGCATGGTTAAGATCAGCAGGTTGGCTCAGTTGGCAAGGATGCTCATGGTGAAGGATCAAGGAGCAGAAAAAACAAATTTTGGGCATGTAAATACATAGAGGGAGGAAAGATGGTAAGCTTTGGTTATCACAGTTGTAGTATAAGGAAAAGATACACAAGGAAATTCGGCATGAATAATGTGAAACCAAAAAAATATCTCTTTTGGCTTTCCATTTGTTTTCTTCAGGTCTATATCCTTGTAATATGGAAGAAAAGGTTATGTCTCATGTATTGTATGCTAGTTGGAAGTACAAAGTATGCGATGGAAAGGTTTGATATGTTCAAGTATCAGATATTTCACATACAGTTGGTGTTGTCAGTGGTCACATGACAAATCCAAGTAAAGGAGTGAAATGGGTGCTTCTGTATTTTAGAGGCACATGTATCACCTACAATGGTTTCAATGTTTTTTGTCTCAGATTATTCATATTTTGCAGGAGGATTTCGACAAGAAAATATCTACTTCAGGGTCTATCTTTTATGAGTATAAGGAACCATTGGGTTAGTTTGGACAAAGTGCAGGTTTTTGTTTCTTTGGTAGTCAAATCCTTGTGCATTTGACACATAGTTCAACTTACCTAAATTGGACATGATATCAGTTTGTAAGACATGTTACTAATGGAGATGGAGTGGTCCATATTCGAGCAAGTTGTGCAGACATGTTTTTTGGAACCAGTATTGAAGAGAAGTTGTGGTTGTGATTTTCTTCTCTTGAAGGTGATGAATCAAATTGGACAAGGCATCAGGAAAATTGTTGTGAAGGTGGAGATTGTTGAAATGGTGACAACAAATCCCCACAGGATGTGGATCTCGATCCTATTATTCATCTTTTGGTTGAGATAAGGCAACCTAAGTTAGAATGTAAAATTAATGAATTAGTTCCATTGTAACCGTGGGAGAAGTTTTTTAAATATGTGTGCCTAAGAGACAAATATTAAGCCAGGGGCTTCAATAAATGGTCTGACAATGATGATCGAAATCTTAGAGTATGTTTTCACAAAACCAAAAAAACAACCTCCCTCTAACATAATTGTTATTAATTTGTAATCAACTTAGGGATAATTGTCAATCAACAGAACAATCAAATGCTATGATCCATGTCGTTGGGCAGAATAACCTTATAATAATGGGCAGAATAACCTTATAACACTTATGATAAAATATTATTATGTTTTATATTTATTAATTAATTAAAATATACAAATTTAATATTCATTTTGACAGATTAAGAAATGGACAATTGGACCATTTCAAATTGGAAACAATTTATAAAATTCCAACATCTTGTTGTTGTGAAGGCTCAGTCATACAAACCGCTAAGTTAACTACTCTGGAAAACACAACCATCCAGAGAATAAGCAGTTCTATTGCTTTCTCACTTGTTTGACTTCATTTTAAAAATAAATGCAGAGACATTATTCTTCAACGTAATCACCCTCCCTAAAATGAAATTTCATATGTAAAAGCATGGTTAAGATCAGCAGGTTGGCTCAATTCGCAAGGATGCTCATGGTGAAGGATCAAGGAGTAGAAAAAACAATTTTTGGGCATGGAAATACATAGAGGGAGGAAAGATGGTAAGCTTTGGTTATCACAGTTGCAGTATAAGGAAAATATACTCAAGGAAATTCGGCATGAATAATGTGAAACCAAAAAAATATCTCTTTTGGCTTTCCATTTGTTTTCTTCAGGTCTATATCCTTGTAATATGGAAGAAAAGGTTATGTCTCATGTATTGTATGCTAGTTGGAAGTACAAAGTATGCGATGGAAAGGTTTGATATGTTCAAGTATCAGATATTTCACATACAGTTGGTGTTGTCAGTGGTCACATGACAAATCCAAGTAAATAAGTGAAATGGGTGCTTCGGTATTTTAGAGGCACATGTATCACCTACAATGGTTTCAATGTTTTTTGTCTCAGATTATTCAGATTTTGCAGAAGGATTTGGACAAGAAAAGATCTACTTCAGGTTCTATCTTTTATGAGTATAAGGAACCATTGGGTTAGTTTGGACAAAGTGCAGGTTTTTGTTTCTTTGGTAGTCAAAGCCTTGTGCATTTGACACATAGTTCAACTTACCTAAATTGGACATGGTATCACTTTGTAAGACATGTTACTAATGGAGATGGAGTGGTCCATATTCGAGCAAGTTGTGCAGACATGTTTTTTGGAACCAGTATTGAAGAGAAGTTGTGGTCGTGATTTGCTTCTCTTGAAGGTGATGAATCAAATTGGACAAGGCATCAGGAAAATTGTTGTCAAGGTGGAGATTGTTGAAATGGTGACAACAAATCCCCACAGGATGTGGATCTCGATCCTATTATTCAACTTTTGGTTGAGATAAGGCAACCTTAGTTAGAATATACAATTAATGAATTAGTTCCATTGTAACCGTGGGAGAAGTTGTTTAAATATGTATACCTAAGAGACAAATATTAAGCCAGGGGCTTCAATAAATGGTCTAACAATGATAATTGCAATCTTAAAGTATGTTTTCACAAAACCAAAAAAACAACCTCCCTCTAACATAATTGTTATTAATTTGTAATCAACTTAGGGATAATTGTCAATCAAGAGAACAATCAAATGCTATGATCCATGCCGTTGGGCAGAATAACCTTATACCACTTATGATAAAATATTATTATGTTTTATACTTATTAATTAATTAAAATATACAAATTTAATATTCATTTTGACATATTAAGAAATGGACAATTAGACCATTTCAAATTGGAAACAATTTATAAAATTCCAACATCTTGCTGTTGTGAAGGTTCAATCATACAAACCCCTACGTTAACTACTCTGGAAAACATAGCCATCCAGAGAATAAGCAGTTCTGTTTGACTTCATTTTTAAAATAAATGCAGAAACATTATTCTTCAACGTAATCACCCTCCCTGAAATGAAATTTCATTCAAGGTACCATCTGATTTCAATGGAAGAAGACGCTAAGAAGGTAATTCCAGGGGGAAACGACGAGATGCATAGGCTTGGGCCATGGGAAGACAAAAATGATTCCCTGACAGAACAGTGAGGAATGGGTAAATGAAGCTGAAGTAGTGTTGGGAATTTTAAAGTCAATAATAAATAATGGCTGGTAAAAGTCAGCATGCACGTTGGGATCAGACTACCAAGTCCAACGGCCTCACCAAAGAATACAATTTCGTTTGATGATGATTAGATTACTAACAATCAATCCAATGGACACAGAGAACTTGTTAAAAAAATAAAAAATAAAAAGGAATAAAAAAGTTTTCAGGATTATTTTAATGAAGAAGTTTTGATATTTTTGGTTAAAATAAGTTATCGAAATTCTATTTTTTTTTTATTTAAATTGTATTTTTAATGGTTAAATGGATTTAGCTTGTTGAAAAATTCTCAAAACAATTGGAGTATATAGACTTAACCATTCAAATATATAGATTCAAGAATTTCTTGCCAAATTTTAAACAAAATTAAACTAATATGCACTCCACACAATTTCTTACGAAATTTAAAACAAACTTAAAAAAATATGCCCTCAACAACATTGAGCTTGTTGTTTTTCCTAAACACAGAAACACAAGAATTAATAATCAATCCAATGAAAATGGAAATCATAAATAGATATATATGGATTATGACTCTTTCTTAAATTACATAATTAACAACATTTTTTTTTATTTTCATTGATTATATGGTGCAAATTACATATTTTATATTAATTAATGATGGTCTTCAAGTGGATATCATCTAGAATTTCCGTTTTTCCATGTCATTATACATATATGGTATCCATATAAATAATTTATATGATTCTCATGTAGTTATTAATATATATATATATATATATATATATAATATACTTTCTTAAAATGTGATAAACAAGTTATGTTAATTCATATGAAATGATTGAATTTACACTTCACTAATCATTAGGGACAAATAAAACTAAAAAAATGAAGAAAAGACAAATTAGAAATAAAAATATGGCGTAAAAAGAGAGTTTTAAGATTATTTGATTGGAAGAGCTGGCTCTACACAAACCTAAGAGCTGTCTCTACACAGACCTAAGAGATTATCTGATTGGAAGAGCTGTCTCTACACATGATAATTAATCATGTCCATTTATAAAGTAAGAAGCTCCTGTCTGCGTAGAGACATCTCTTCCAATAAGATAATCTCAAAACTTTACTGTCAGGACATCTTATAGTAGATAAATATTTAAATACGAATGAGCCAACGTGAATAAATTATCTAGTGATGTTCATGGACTGGTGCGGCCTGTTTGTCGTATTATGAACTCGTCATAACCCATACTTATATACTTATTCATGTGATTGGTAATGTTAAATTATTTGTTTCAGTGTTGTTTAATTTTTGGTGAAATCATTAATTGATGTTGTTTAAATTATATTTTTAAAACATTAATAGATTTAACATTATAAAAAATTATAGTTTTAGTCATTTTAATTTGGAAATCCAATAATTTTGGTATGATTTCAAGTAAAATTGATTGAAAAATATACCTTTAAAAACAAATAAATTAAAATTAAAAATAAATAGTATGTAATTTCATTAAAGATAATTTTAATAATAATTATATTAAATATTGATTTTTTTGTACATATTATTTACATTAAAATAATTTTAGAAGAAGAATTTCAAATTTTTTTTAATTAATTAAAAGTTTGTTTTTCTTTATTTAAAAAAAACAAATTAATTTCCCAAGACTAACATGTCAAAAATGAAAATCTATCGTTTTACAAATCACCAACCAATTATTCCAACTACCTAAAAGTCAAGCTAATTAACAAATAAATTATTACCACCATCTTATAAAAAGATAAGAAAACAAAATGCCCCCCGTTTTCTCTGTCCGCCGTGAGAGGCTATTCGATTCGAATGACAAAAAATAAATCTTTTGGAAACATTCAACGGTTTTTCTTACAAGTCAAAATGTTTACTAAATTTTATTTTCTCTAATGTTAAATTAAATGTAATATTTGATGTGACAGAAAATATGAAAGATGGTATCAATGCGAGATCTCTTAGATCGGAAAATTTGATGTATCGAATGATTTTTATTTTTTATTTTCTCACCCTTTCGAATGTACAACTAGATTTTGAGAGGGTTATATGGAAGGTCAAGATTTTGACACTGTTATATGGGAGATGAATTTGATTGTCATATTTTATATCATAATATTTAAATAAGTATCGTAATTTTTAGATCATTATCTTTTAAGTTAGTAGTGGTTTTTGTTTATATTAAAAACAACAATTACAATAATGATAAGACATTTATTTTTCCTTAATTTTAATTTTTAATAATAGTTTTATAAAAGGATCGGATGCGGATGTAGGTTTAGATACAGGTGGAAGAAAAGTAAGAGGATCGGTAGATCTGACTCATATGGAGGAGAATAACCAAGAAGAGAAGGAGGAGGAGGATGTAGGTTCAGACACATGTCGAGGGGAAGTAAGAGAATTGATAGATATTGCATTTGACTCGTGTGGAGGAGAATGACCAAGAGGAGGAGGAGGACCATGTGGTGGAGTAGAGGATGTTGATATCTCTCTTGATGAGCTAGATGTAGTGGGATCATGAGCACCACCCCTCAACGTATCGTTGAGGTTGGCGACACCAACGATATGATGCATCAACATCATCATGTCATGAGACAAACACCTCCATGTAGGAGAGAGCTCCTCCACCCCTAATATGTCTCTAGGGGGTACAAATACCACTCCATGACTAGTCATGACACAATGATGCATGGATTTTCGAGGGTCATAACTTTTGACTTGATTATCCGTTTGGGATGAAATTTTACAGGGAATTGCGTCTCGAAGAGTTCACTGCCATGTTGATCTCATCCTTTAGATCAGACCTCGTTTTAACACATTTCTGGGGCCAAATTCCTTCATTATAAGGCCTCAAATTGCGGTTTTAGTGTTTTTTTCGAGATTTTTTAAATTTGTAATTATCAATTATCTCTTAGTTTATGCACCTAATCAGAAAAACGAGTTGAAAAACAAGGTCAATCTAGTTAGCTTTTAGTTATTGGTCAGTTTTAGAGTCATGCGAGAATTTTCTAAAATTAGTTGTTTTCGAAAATTTGAGATAGTAGTTATAAGAGGTTGAACTTCCATTGTAATAATTATGATGGAGAAGGAATAAAAGAGAGTTATTTTCCCATTCTCGTGTGTTTGCATGGTTTTTTAGATCTCATGAATAAATCAAAGCTTATTGTTTACATCATTTAGTATAAGAGAAGGAAGATGGTTGGGAGAGGAAGAGGAAGAACAAGTTTTGCTCAGATGTATAGAGATATGAAAAACCTCCAAATCAAAGTAACAAATATTACAAATGTGTTAGCTAGTCAGAGAATAATACAAAGAGAAGTGTTTGATGAGGAGACAAACCAAGGAGATGTAGATCGACATATAGAACATGAAGAAGAACAATTAGAGCACATGAATTTTCAAGAAAGCATGCTCAGATCTCTAGAAGGGAAAAATGATGGGATCCAAATGGAAGTTTCAAGATATGCAGGGAGTCTTAAACCAGAGGAGTTAATAGATTGACTTAATTCCATGGAAATGTTTTTTGAATGTAAGCCTATGACAGAGGAAAATAAGGTGAAATTTGCATGAACCAAGTGGAAGGGTCACTGATCCAGATGGATGTTGATGGACTCCCACCTATTCCAACTAGTTCATTTTGGCATTTTTTTTTCCTAGTTTTCAAGTCCCTAACTTGCGGGGCAATTTTGAGGCCCTAAACAACGTTTTTAGGACTCCCCACAATCGCTCGAAAATGATATTTGATAACTAGCAGAAAAATGTGTAGTCCTCGGATAGACCTTTCCAACAGGCTATCGTGTGCCTAAAACAGAGATTGTATGCAAAATTTACAACCCCAGGAAGTTGATGTACTAACTTACCCAAACGGGGCCCACATGGCTTTTGGCGCTTCCTCTCCTAGGGTTAGGTTTTTGGATGTCTAGGGTTTTTGACATTCTTGTTTATTGTAAAAAGGTCTTCAGAGCTTCATTGTAATCATCCTCTTGCAAATGAATGCAACTGTCACATCTCTTCTAAGAGACAAGCCGTCACCATTCCAGCAAGCTTGTTTTCCACTGCATTTCACAGTTTCAGCTTATTTCCTTATTGAATAGAAAAACACTTTTATTGTATCTTTGTTATTTTGTGTTAAGTATCTTTTAATAATCTGTATTCATTTTGTTCTTCTCATAAAATCTAGATCAATGGTATCAGAGCGGTCTTCTCCTTGTCGTCTTAATGCATGTCCCCAACAAGGTCAAGGTACAAAGAATTGGGTCTCGAGCTTGTTTCTATTGAGGATAAAATCTCTCGCACACCAAAATGACCTCTCATGGCAGAAGAAAATAAAGATGACGGAACATGAGATCCTTTCAAAATGTTGCTTGAGGAATCCCTCATGCAATAGAGGAACAAGATGATGGATAGTTTTGTACAAATCCTTCGACGGCTACCAAAAGGCGATGCATCTTCCTCGAGTGGAGGCGTCGCCCCCTTCAAGGTACAAATAAACTTCGATATTCCTATATTTGAAGTTCAGATAGATGCAAATGTTGTAGACAAGTGGTTGAATCTACTAGAAGGGTATTTTTCTATCCATAACTTTTCAAATACAGAAAAAATTACTTTTGTGCTCCTCAAAGCCGTTCCCCATGTCAAATATTCGTGGGAAACTTTCAGTGAGAAAAAGTAAATAGAGGAACCCTCATTATTTACAGTCGCGACAGAATCCTTCAGGGATGCTATTAAGGAACCGTTGAGCACTCAACACACCCTAAAAAGTACACGTAAATTTTCACTTTTTGGGTACCACTTGATCTTTTGGCATACTCTGATATGAAAAATGTGTCCTTTTCTTATCATTTTTTATTCTCATTAAGTCTTTAAAAGATTTCTTGGACATGTGAAAAAAATTAACTTAAAAGACTAATATCTAAATTAGAGAATTGACAGTCAATTGTTTCCTAGAGGCTCTTAAGGAATTCGACATCGAAAAGGATTAAACATGAAATAAAACACTAGAGAGAACCAAAGTTGTCAAGTCTCGTCGACATCGGTAGAAGTGAGATTTCTTTCGCGACAAGCATCACCAAAAATATCGTTGATGACCAATGTCTTCGCCATCGATGAAAGACTAAGAGAATAAGCATTGAATGAAAATGAAATAATGATCACCGATCGCAGACTTCTAAAATGTTTTCGGTATCAGGAGATTCGAAGGATGATAAACCACGAAGAAACTGTGTGCTAGTTTTATTCCCGAATGTTGATCCCCGATACTCACTCAGCATCGGCAGTCGCAATGTTAAGCTTAGTTTAGTGCATTCGACTTAAACAAAGTTTGGAGTCTGACCATTACCCACGAATTAATTTTCAAGTTTTATTTAATGAGCCCCGAGTCAGTAATGCCACGTTAGCATCAATCGACGTCGTGAATTTTTGTTAGGAAAATATCAACCAAAATACCAAGAAACTCAGAGCTATGCTAATTATAAAATAAAGGTTAATTTACAAGAAGCTGAGACAAGAACACAATTTTATGCACAAAGAGGGAAACGATGCATTCAATTGCTATGACTTGAATTCTTTTGGCAAATTTTCAAAGTTTTATATATTAAGATTCCTGTTGGGTTCAGGTTACATACAATAAACACTACCAACACGTTTCGGCCAACCGACCTAGTCACATTGAGGATGTTAAAATTTTCACAACAAACAGGGAAATTTATCAAAAAATTATGCGTCATGTCCGAGAAAACAAAATAGTGTCTACCATTCATGTCTTTTCTAAGTGCGGATTTTCTCCTGGGCTGTTCCGTGCTCCTCAGAGTGTTTTCATGTTTTGTTCTTCTGATACCCTTTGAGCTTCATGTAGCTTCATATCATATCTTGTGCTTCCCAAAGTTGTCTTTTAAGCCAGGTCGCATTACCTTCACAACCTTGCAGTGCTGACACCTCAGGGTTCTTTGCCGCCAACTGTCATCATAAATCTCTATTCTCCTGGTAAAGTTTAGCTATGGAAAGTTGTGCGTATTCCAGTTGTTGGTTAGGATCTCGAATGTTATAACCCCAAGTTTCCATCCTTCTTATTTTTCTCCCGCTTCCCTGACTTGCGGTTTTGACCGGTTTGAGCCAAATAACACGCATTAAGAACTCTTCGACAGTTGATCGGCCACATGATTCGATCGGGTTTTTTTTTTCCCCAGCTTCCTTGTTTTTCTGAGGCCTCCCTCTCCTCCACAGTCTCTTCTATGGAGATGGTGTGTTCTCCAACCTGTGTCCTTCCAACGTAGTTTCTTCCACTTTGGTATCCACATGAAGCAACACTATAGCTTCTGCGCGAAGGTCGGAATTTTTCTTTGGAACCTTAGGAATACCTGCTGCCAATAAGAACGAGTCCCAGGAATGTTGGGGCTCAGGCCTGGTGCTCCAATTTCTTCGCAGACCCTGCCTCATATTTTAAGGTGATCCCATGCCACGACAACATATTTTCTTAGACATCCATGACTGGACAAAAGACAAAAACACATAGATTGATCAAATTGGTCTCACAAGATGAATCTCCACTAGCGCATAAGCTCGGTGAAATGAACAGAACTCTTACAAAACATTTAGAATTTAGAATGGAGCGGGGTAGTGAGCCGAAACATGCAAGGGGACACTGAATTCCTTGAGACTAGACATTTCAAAGAATTACTTTGCCACATCTATGCAACGGGTATGACCTAGGGCATGCGAGATGCAACCGATAGGAATTATGGAGGATGTATGGTACGATAATCTCAATTCCTTTCATTTCCCCGAGCCTCCATAATGAGCCGATGATGGTCGATGCACTTGCTGATGTGACTCCCGTGAGAGAAATATTCCTCGATCAGAATAATTTAGCGACTTCACTTATAACAATATCCGATCTTCTGGGAAATTACTCGTACTTTTGGCACATGTTCGACTTTGACATCCTTTCTCTACCCCAAGGGACAACTGACCACTGGTGTGACTTTAACTCTTATGTTTTCCATACCCCATCTAACATGCTATGGCACGTGGATGTAACCCACCCCAACTGAAGAAAATGGTGGCGCCAACAAAGACAGTACAGGTAATTCAAAAAGTTGCAGAGATCATGTAACTATCAAACAACCATGCTTAGTGAGATTTACAGGTATGCATCAGTCTGCTTTTTTTCCCGCTTACATTTTTTATACATTTTGCTGAGTATTGTTTTGTAAGCAATTTCTAAAAAATGATTTGAATCTTGAGTGCAGGAAAGATATCTCTGACTACTAAGAAACATTCATTCCGTGACTTCACTGAGTAATCCGAGAGAAACCAAGTCTGAAAAATCAACAAAGCGATGAAGGATATCGGACTCCGCGAGTTCGGCGACCCCGACAACTTCATTGACTTGTGCGACATAGTCGTATCGCATTCCAAGAAGGATTCACTATGGGCCGAAGAGCTAGCCAAGGTGACTGATACAGTGCCAACACAAGTGAAAAGATTTATGGAACATCCGATGAAGGCTCAGACTTTGCTATAGCAGTTAAATACCAGTCTAGTAAAGTACCGAGCACATGCGGTGGAGATCAGAGGATTCTACGCGGCTCCAATGGAGAAACACAGATTTCCATGGGCCCAAACTTGCGAGGAGTTATTTATTAGTTGGTCAGAGTATGAGGAAAGTCACCCTTTCAAGTGATATCTCGAGTTGACTGTTAAAGAAACTGTTAGAAGAGGACGCCACATGGCGAATTTTGTTTTTTTCAAACTACACTTAGTCGTTATTTTCAATTGAATTTTAGGTTATAAATAAGAACTTCGACCAACTAGTTAGAGGTCGATGGTTGTTGCAAGAAAATATTATGTTTTGGTTTTGTTAAGAATTATTTCCGAGATACCATTAATATAGAAGTCCTTCTGGACCAGAGACAATTTGTTTTCATTAATTGCATGTGTGATTGGATGTGGAGAAAAACTATTTCCTATCATGTTTCATGAATGATGTTGTAATGAGTAAGAGCAATTAATTCTATTATCAAGTTATCTGGTGCAATGTTTTGTTGTTCTTTTCTTTAATGATGAAGATGAATCGTTGTGTTATTATGTGATGAATGATTATGGTAGATGAATTATTTTTCTTGCCACTATCTTATTGCATATGTGTTTTCTTTCTGGTAATTAGTATCTCAGATAGTAATTGGATGCTCACATGGTTAATGTATTAGTACTAGGCCTATGGTATAAAATTGTCATCTGCATGCTTGAGAAATGGGTTATCCCAAGCTTAGCCTCTTCTCCAGTAGTTTAAAAATTAATCCTGTTTGTTACCAAGTTGGTTTATACCGGCTTACATCTCATATTAGTCCCACCCAAGAGAACATACAAAAGAAAATAGTCCAAACTTAAGGAAGAGCCTTCAAAAGAAAACATAAATCCCATCGATAATTTGGCCAGATAGAAAGATCTGGAGAACCATTCCACTATTATAGTTGCAGAGTCTAATTGGGCCTCAGTGCCGGGTTTGGTTCCTACTATTGAATCAAGGGATTTAAGACCCATCAATAGGAACAATACTACCATGTTAGAACTTATGACGACTTGTATACCAAATGGACCATACTGTGGCAAGAAAGAGACCAAGCAGTGCTAGATTTCACAAACATCTTCCATACCCTGCACACCAAGATGAGTATAAAATATTCAGAGTAACATCTGGTGCTCAAGTATCGCAGTGCTCTGCATAGATACATCCAAACCGAAATGGAATTTATGGACATATCGTGCTTGGGTGTGACCTATCAATATGTCATCAAAATCGAGCAGAAGACCAAACAAAAGACGTGACAATTTGGGCCTGGGACCCCTCACAACAAGAATTAGGAAAGGGCGGCCCCAACCTATAGAAAAAAGGATAGAGAAAAGATGGACAATATCAGGACAACCAGTCCAAGCCACAAGCAAATAAGGACACTGGAAAGAAAAAGAAGGATATCGGGAAGTGGTGCGACTTCCACAAGAGCCCTTGGCATAACACTGTTGATTGTCACTCAAAGAAGTCATTGGTGGCCGAAGTGAAAACCTCTAAATCAGATGAAGGTTCTGACTCTAAGTTAGAACTAGAAATGGGAAGACAGATCATTGATGTTGAACCCAGTGCCACCATTTCTACCACTAAGCTCTAGCCTGGTGAACCAGACAAGCTAGAAGAAGGAGAGCGCCTTTTCCATTCACAGGTGTGAATAAAAGGCACCATGATGCACTTCATCATTGATAGTGGTAGCCAGAAGAACCTCATCTCAATAGAGGTTGTCAAGCAGATGGCCCTATCAACAACGTCGCACCCACAACCCTACACCATTGGATGGATCCACCAAAGAAGCGATCTTCACGTCAGCCAATAGTGTCGACTATCATACCACATCAAGCCCTTCAAAGATGAGGTATTATGTGATGTTGATCCTCTCAAAGTTTTTAATGTTCTTTTAGGCCAACCTTATTTATGGAAATGTCATGTTGTATATGAATCTAGGCCTCGTAGTGTTATTATTACTTTGAACAAGAAATTGTACAAGATACCCGAGGCAATCCCTCCTAGTGCTATTTCCTTGATCTCTGCCAAGAAATGCAGGAAGGTCATCTCTCAGACCGGGAAATTTGTCTTCTTCGTGATTCTCTCTCAGAGGGACATAGGGCCTCTGCGACCGATCTCTCCACACAATAAAAGCAAGTGGATAAGGTCATGGAAGAATACTCAAATATCTTCTCCTTTCCTATCGAGGTACCTCTGCACTACCAGGTCAAGCATCCTATCAATCTGACCCTAGGCATACCACTACCTAATGGGTCGTTCTACCACCACTCACTATTAGAAAATGAGTGTTAGGACCACATATTGTACCTTTTTGCCCATACTTTTTTCCATTATTATACCCTTCATCACCTGTATTTAGACTCATACTATCACTTCATCTGATCACTCCAAGGTATACAACGTCCTTTCTCATCACTATATGTTTAATTTGTTTTGCATAATACTTTACATTACTTTTTGACCTAACCATTGATTAGAAGCGCATAAGTATCCATATTTGCAGAATAGTATTCAAGGCCGATGCTGAAACACAGAACTATCTAAGTCGCTGCTGAAACACGGAAGCTGTTACACAGTCCGAAGATGCAGATGCTGAAACACGGAGCTGCTACACAATCTGAGGATGCATAAGCCGAAACACGAAGCAATCACTCAGTTTAGAAGTGCATATGCTGAGACACAGAGGAGGCCGCCACGATGCTAAAACACGAGTCCTGACAGCTAGCAGTCAAACCGACACAGTCAAGAGTGAAATTCACATGGCTGAACAGGACGTGAATTGCGATGCTGAAACAGCACTAGCATCTATGTGAAGAAGCCGTTACACCAGCCGTAACAGCAATGCTTCGTCCAACCCCTACATTAGCAGTCAGTTGCGTGAAGATAGGACACCCTATGCTGATTTAGAAAGAAGATCCGATTTAGTGTAGGAGCCAGATCTGCCTTGT
>SNQJ01S0082157.1:58786-79443 GCA_010110895.2 Picea sitchensis
TCAGGGCCTACATGTACTTCCTTCTTCAATTCACTTTGTCATCTTCAAAAATTCATTTCTCCTCAACCATGAGGATCCACATGACGTGCCACATACCACAAAAAACAAGATGATGTATACTATCCATCCATGGGTGTAGTGTATGCATGTGCATTGTAATTCATGTCCAAATACCTTCATCAATCTTGCGGTCCAAAACCCATGACTAGGGTTGACATCAATGGCAACAACCAATCTTCCAAAAACTCCAGCCCGATGAACCAGATGATCCAGAAGAAGGTGATAACCTTTTCCATTCGTATATGTGGGTAAAAGGTACCCATATGCACTTCATCGTTGATAGCGGTATCCAGAAGAACCTCATCTCAGCAGAGGTTGTCAAGTGGTTGGCCCTGCCAACAATGACGCACCTGCAACCCTACACCATTGGATGGATACGCCAAAGAAGCGATCTTCACGTCATCCAACAGTTTCAAATATCATATGAAATCAATCCCTTCAAAGATGAGGTATTGTGTGATGTTTCAACTCTCGAAGTTTGTAATGTTATTTTGGGCCAACCTTATTTATGGAAACTTCATGCTCTATATGAGTCTAGGCCTCATAGTGTTATTATTATGTTGAATAGGAAATTGTACAGAATACCTAAGGGAGTCCCTCCTAGATATATTTCCTTGATCTCTGCTAAGAAATGCAGTAAGTTCATCTCTCAGACCTAGAAATTTGTCTTCTTTGTGATTCACTCTCAGAGTAATTGAAAGATCTCAACCACATCCAGGGCCTCCGTGACTGATCTCTCCACACAACAAAAGAAAGTGGATAAGGTCATGGAAGAATACTCAGATATTTTTTCTTATCCTACTGGGGTACCTCTGCACTACCAAGTCAAGCATCCTTTCGATCTGACCCCAGGTGCACCACTACCTAATGGTCCAGTCTACCACCGCTCTTTGTTAGAAAATGAGGAGATAAAGAGGCAGATCTAATAACTTCTCCACAAGGGACACATCCATCCCAAATCGTAGCCTTGTGGGAGCCCAATCATACTGGTACAGAAGAAAGTTGGGACCTGGCAACTCTGCATTGATTACCGGGCCCTGAATAAAATCACAGTCTAAAACTGGTACCCAATTCCCTGAATCAATGACCTCCTTGATTATCTCATGAGGGCCAAATACTTCAGTAAGATTGATCTGAAGTCTATCTACCACCAGGACCAAATAGAACATATATATGTATGGAAGACCACCTTCAAGTCAAAAGAAGGTCTTTTTGAATGGTTGGTCATGCTATTTGGTTTGAAAAATGCTCCAACAAATTTTATGAGGATGATGGATGATATCCTGTGAACTTTCAATAGTACTTTTGTAATGGTGTATTTGGATGAAATCCTCATCTACAACAAGACTTGGGTGGAACACTTGCAACATATTCAATAGGTTCTACACACTCTATGACATCACAAACTATATGCAAACTTGGAAAAATGCTCCTTGGCATGGAGAGGGCCCATTACTTAGGATAAATTGTTTATCAACATGGTGTGCATGTGGATCCAATGAATATCCAGTTGATTCATGACTGGCTAGTCCCAACCAAACTCACTGAGCTTTGGAGCTTCTTGTGCCTCCCCAATTTCTATCACAGGTTCGTGTTGGGATTCTCTCATATCGCATGGGCCCTCATCCGAGTAACCAAGGGTGGAAGTAAGGAAAAATTTGTGTGGGGACTATCCCAAAAACAAGCCTTAGATGAATTGAAGAAAAGTTTGTGCTCATCCCCAGTACTTTCATTACTGGACTTGCAACATCCCTTTGAGATCGAGACAAATGCTTAACAGTACGCTATGGGTGTCGTTCTCACTCAACACTGTCACCCTGGGGAGTATCATAGTGAGACATTATCAGATGTTGTTCGTAAGTACTCTACTTATGACAAATAAATGTACTCCATTATGAAATCCTACTACTAGTGGAGACATTACATTCTCAAGAAGGAGACAGTCATCCACATTTATCACAAGCCACTATAGTTCATGCAGACCCAAGGAAAATTGCAAAATGATCGCCATCAGAAGTGGTCCACATACTTACAACAGTTCCACCTAAACATCAAGTATAAAAGAGGAAGTACCAACCGAGTTATTGATTTTATCAGCTGACCTCCAGTTGCAGCACTCACCATGATGATAGACTCTTGTGTCCATGAGAGCTCTGGATGGCCTCACCTCTATGAGACAGACCCTGACTTCTCCACTACCTACCAAATGTTGAGATCAAAATTAGTGGTCACTAATTTCCATATTCAATACAGGCTGTTGTGTCGTCTGGGCCATATCTGTTTTCCATCAAGCGAGTGCACGAAACTGATTTGGGAAGCTCACTGCAGTTGGGTGGCAAGACACTTTGGCATAAAAAAGACAATGGAAGTGCTGCAAAAACATTTCTACTTGTCAAAACTTCGAGAGTATGTCGGAAAATCTATCAGGTCCTACACTTCCTATGTTATTGCCAAACCGACCACTAAGAACCAGGTCTTGTACACTCCTCTTCCTACTCCTGAAAATACATGGGAATCCATCTCAATGGACTACATGTCTGGCCTCCCATCCTCCAAGAGGGGTAATGAATGTGTTTTTGTGTTTGTTGATAACTTTTCCAAGATGGCGATTCTGGTTGCCTACAAGAAGAAAATCATTGAAGAGGCCACTGCCAAGATCTTCTTTGAACGCATCTGGGTACACTTTGGGATCCCACAAACCATTGTCTCATATCGGGACAGTCAGTTCCTCAACACATTCTGGTCGAGCCTCTAGTCACTTATGGATACCAAGCTCACCAAATCCACTGCCTTCCACCCCTAGACAGATGGCCAAATTGAGGTCATCA
Source organism: Picea sitchensis (assembly GCA_010110895.2). Taxonomy (NCBI): domain Eukaryota; kingdom Viridiplantae; phylum Streptophyta; class Pinopsida; order Pinales; family Pinaceae; genus Picea; species Picea sitchensis. The sequence goes on from SNQJ01S0082157.1 coordinate 61,675, forward strand.
ATCATATGATTGTACATATACTATGCATGTACAATTCCAAGCACCCCCACACATGGGATGAGAGTCTTCCCTATGTATAACATAGCTACAACCGAGCCCTGCATATCTCAACTGGCCACAACCCCTTTCAGGTTGGGTTGGGATTCCAACCATTGGGCTGCATGGATGTTTCACTACCCCTAGAAAACACCTCGATCGAATCATCTTCTGCTCCACCAAAAGATGACAAAGCCACCCAGTTCATTTTGAAGATCCATCACATCTACCAATAGGTTTAGGATATTTTACAGACGTCCAATGCCAAGTATCAACATCGGGTTCCACATAAGTTTCAGGTGGGCGAAATTTTTTGGTTTCACTTGGAGAAAGAATGCCTTACAGGGTCCCATAGGAAGCTTCTCCCACTCTGTTATGGACCATACACCATCACCAAGGTTGTGGGTGACAATGATTTTGCACTCAACATTCCCCCTTTCCTTGGCTTGCACCCAATCTTCAACGTGGCTCTCCTTCGACCATATTTCCCACCATTATTGGAAATTTGGTGTAATGTTTGCGAGGAACACCATGAGGAAACCACATGTGACGTAAGTAAGAGTGTCAGAGATACGATCTTTGGTAAAAGACCAGAAACTAGCATTGTTGTCCTAGATTTTGCAGAGCCAGAAGATGTCATGATCATCAATACTAGGAATAAATCCTATGCTCCCAAAAGAAAATATGATCCTCTCTGCAATTATTCTAGCTCGAGCTCATCCTCACCAGTGACTATTGTTTAGGTTCCTAAGGCTCCTGACAGTCAAGGGACTACCTCCCCTCTCTCCTCTTCCAAATAAAATATTCTAAATCAGTTGGCCAACATCAAAGCAGATGCAACCCTTCTGGACATGGTTGTCATCCCTGAACAATAGAGGCATCTAAAACAATTCATGGAAGGAAGAGATTTTGTTGTATCCAAACTCTTAGAAAATGGAGGATGAGATCCATTAACAGAGATAAGTCAAGGTTGATGTCTCACCTCTTGTACTTGATCCAACACCCTCCACGATTCAACAAAGATACAGACCTTTAAAATTACCTCACATCCTTCATAATTTTCCTCCAAAGAACTATAAGTACCTACCTGTGTTTGATGGAGAACCTAATACCATCACAATTGAAAGAGACGTCCAATATTTTGAACATTTTTTAGATTTATTTGAGATTGATCATGATGATTTTTGTATGAGGGCCTTCTCTCAATCCTTGAAAGGGGATACCAAATAATGGTTTAAACACTTGCATCCAGAGACAATTAGCTCATGGAAGGAATTGAAGAATATATTTTTGAAGTTTTGGGGAAAGAGGAAATCTTTGGATCTACATATTACAACGTTCTATTCCATGAGAAGGAAGATAAGTGGAACTATTTTTACATTCAGTAGGAGTTTTTCCAGTATTTATTACAACTTTCCCAAATAAATTCAAGCCACTGAAGTTGTTTCCATGCTCCATTATGCAACAACCTTTCATCCAAATTTGCCTTTCCTGTTGATGGAAAGAAGATCTAAGTCCTTACAACAAATGTTTAATGATTCTTAGGATGTTGAACACAATATTCAAGCATGTAAACAGATTCAAAATGAGGAGTCGGATGCTAAAGAACATGAAAGTGAATATGAACAAAAAACAATTGATTAATCTTGAGCAGAGGGTTAATAATATCATATGTCCTCTTGAAGTTTTAAACGCTGATGATTTTGAAAAGGATTATATTCCACTTATTGAAAAATAAGGCGGTAATTAGCTTTTAATCCATCTCATGATAAGCATGGGGCTGATTGTTTTATGTATTCATTTGTAGACAGTCAAGAAAATGAATTTGCAAATCAGCTTGTTGAAGAGAAGGTTGATGTCCCAAGATTTTTCCTATTAGATGACATTGAAAATGTTGTTGATTTGTCTATATATGATGAATATGATGATGATTATGGTGTTGAATTTCTAGAACAACCAGTTGCATGTTCTCTATTAGAAAATGTTCATTTTCAGCAGTGTAATGAGAGAAATAAGTCTACATATCACATTTACAAATAATAATATGAAGAAAGTACCTAATGAGCTTAAGGAAATCCTTTACTTTTATGCTTTTCTTCATTTAAATTGTTGAAATAAAATTTTAAGATCATCACTAAAGTAGAGGAATATGTGTTGATGCAAAATCACACAGATTCACTGGAACAAATTGACAAGAAATTGCAACAATCTTCTCATGCATTTGATGACCCTGTTTCTTGTTATATGGAAGTTTTTATCAATTCAAAATTGCATCCATTGGTCGAATATGAATATGAAAATGTAGATGATGATGAGGTTTTTTCCAAATCAGACATGTCCTTCTTTCCATTAGGGGTTTCATTGCAGTAATTTAATACAGATCTTCACCCCTTTCATGACAACCATTAGTTTTAGATTTATGGAAGAAGAAATGTAGTTGGAGGGCTGATACAAGATGACATTCTTTTGCAATCTCCTGAAATCATTTTTCTTTCTTTTCAAGATCCTTTTGCAACATGTTTGGAAAAAATGAATGGAACTAAGTTTTTAAATTTGGTCATTATTGAATTTGACTAGTTTCTATTGAGAGGGTTTTCCCTTTCAATATTGATCAAATATATGTAAGGAATTCAAATCATGGATAAAGTTCTTGCATGGTTGCATTGGAATTTTGATTTCACTTGATTGGGAGTTTTTCAGTGGTTAGGGTAGGTAGGTGTGAATAAGCTCAGCATGGTGAGCATTTCTTTCATCATTTTTTAGTTTGGGTTTAGTTCAAGTTTTAGATCACAATATATGGATTGGTAACAACCCAATGGATAGGAACAGGGTCTACAAGTTCTTTTCTACCTCACTCGGAGGATATCATCCCCATTGGAGCCAACTGTTAGCACCATGCTTTTCATATCTAGAGTTATGACATGATATGAAAAGCATATCTTCAAAGTCATGACATGATCTTGGGAAAATCAACGCATTCCTAGATGAGTCATAGGTTAGGGTAAATATCATGTCAAAAGGTATTATGGTTCATCATCAAATTTCATGAGGTTAGAGAGGGAACAATCATGACACTGCATGTCATTGGTATTGTTGCAAACTTCAAAAGCATACTCATTGTGCAAGTTCGTTGCACAAAGAATTTTGTTTCTTTCATTTGTTGTTTGTTATGCAGAAGATGTTGTCATGCAGAGGATGATATCGCACAAAGGATGCTATCATAAAGAGGATGTTGTCATGCAGAGGATGTTGTCACGCAAAGGATGTTGTTGCGTAGAGGATGTTGTCGTGATGATGATGTTGTCACGTAGAGGATGTTGTCGCTCAGAGGATGTTGTCACACAAAGGATGTTTTCATGTAGATGATGATGTTGCGTAGAGGATGTTGTCATGCAAAGGATTCTGTCACAAAGAGGATGTTGTTGAGCAGAGGATTTTCATGTGCACAGACTATAGGGCGCGCTACGTAAATGAATGGTTTAGTGGTCAAATTCAATATCAATTTGTGATTAACTGGAGAGGAATTTTGAAAATCATTGATGATTTTTTGTCGAGGAAAAACCAAATAATAAAAACCTCTCTCAGATTTTCAAAAGGTGTCAGGGATTGGGAGATTCAAAGGAATCTTTGAGACCTATTTTTCATTTTTCATGATTCCCTGTTTGAGACATGTTTTTGTGACACGTATTCCGACGAGCTGGAGATGAATTTCAAGAAAATGAGAGAGGTTTTTCTTCATAACGAGCTTACCTAAAAAAAAATTTCTCATATTTTACATAGCTGTTATAGTTTTATAATTAGAAGTGGCGTTTTGAATCCCATTTTTCATAATTTCTCCTCCTAAAAAGTAGGAAATCAGTTAAAACGTGTAATTTTTTGTTTGTAACTATTTCTATTTTTGGAAAGAGGTTGGAGTATGAAATTGTGACATGGAAATGACCTATAGTGATATATATTGCATGGCACAAGAGTAGAGAAGGTTTTACCCTTGGGGGATCAAGACTTGTTTATTTCTTTGAGGTTAATGTTGAAGTTTCCTTTTTCTGAAATTTGAGATTCATCACAGTGTTTATGTTCAATATGTGTTTCTTGTATATAATTTCCATGATTATTTTTTTCTTCTAGAATTGTTTGAGAGTAAGTGGTAGGAATTCATCTATGTTTGATGCTCCTTTCACACTGATGATGCTTATTATGTGTTAATGGTTACTTTTACAAAATTCATGTTAATTTGATGCTTTGTTTAGTAATTAATATTTGTGTCCTTTATTCTAAAGTTGCACTGGAGATTCATCCATTGATTGATGCCTTTAGTGTAGTGGGATTCCTTCTCCTTTCCATATCTCATATCATATCATTTATTTGTTGAGCATAGCACCTATTTTGCCTCGAATCTGCAGAAAGAAACCAACCAACTGTTGACTGTAAAAACATTGAAATTCATTCCTTGACTCCATTTCCCAATGGTGCCTTTTACTTGTTTGTCATGCCAACCATTTTAAAAAAAAACAAACCTGTCTTATTGCGAAATATGACCTCTGTTACTTTATTGATGAAACCCTTGAGTTATTACTAGCTATTAGACATCTGTGAGATCCCTCTCTAGTTGTATAGGTCATAATACAATCTAAAGTTGGTTGAAACAATTACCTTGGGGTTTTATTTGATACAACCCAAAGAAATTCCCAAGTGATAACACAACCCATGAGATATGATCGAACCATGGGAACGAATCCTTTTGTATTTCCATACGGTATGACGAATCATGATTCTCAGTCAATACCTTCAATCTCTAATCATTTTTCTTTTGGTATGCCTGACATGACATCGCACTTCTCATCCTCCATTTTGACAACCAATATGAATCCTAGTTTTGGTTCTGAAGGCACAATGTCTCCTTATGTTCCTTTCTTGTTTGGTGGAGTTCATATTCCCCAAGCGAGTCCTACGGTTGGAATTTGGAATCCTCCTTCCTCTGGGCCTAATCCTAGCTTCAATGTTCCAAGATGGAGTGCTCAAATGGTTGGTCTGTTTGTTAGCACTGAGAGTCACCCTCAGATTGCTAGATGACAATCCCAATACCCATCAAAATGTAAATGTATTAAAATGGTTTGAGTAGGTGGATCAACAATATGAGAAAGAAAGGGAGAAGGTAGCAAAATGTTTGCAGAGGCATTCCATTGGGCATGGAGTCATAACATCCTATAGATCAAAGGCAATCAAACTGTATATCAGAAAAAGGGATATATAATTATGAGTAGAAGCATAATGAATATTAAAAAAGGAAGAACATTCATTATGCATAGATCCTTTCTGCAATAGATACATATTTTCTTAAACGATGAACAATTATTTAATGGGAAAGCTACAACAGATCCTCTATTGTTCATGAATCAATTAATCAATGGAAGCTATGATCCTAAAAACCTACAATATATTCAAGCAAGAAGATAAAAAAATAAATGGAAAAACACATAAGACAATCTGATAATCGCGCTCATGAATATTTAATGGAGAAAATGGCATACAAACATGCCCTTAAGCTTACAAATGAGTAACTAATACTGCTCCTACTCTCTCTAGCCTCTATTCGCTCATGAATCCATCCCTTATATACTCTTGTACCATGAAATATATAGCACTATAGGTCCTTTCCAGATCACCAATTCGAACACCAACCCCTTTCCCAAAATAGAAACAATTACAAACCGAGAATGGCACCTTTTAACTTATTTCCTTCTTTTTAGGAGGAAAAATTATGAAAAATAGGCTTCAAAATGACACTTGTAATTATAAAAATATAACATTTGTGTAAAATATGAGAACGATTTTTGTATATAATCTTGTTATAAATAAAAACCTCTCTCGGTTTCTTGAAATTCATCTCTAGCTGGTTGGAATACGTGTCACAAAAACATGTCTCAAACAGGAAATCATGAAAACTGAAAACATAGGGCTCAAAGATTCTTCTGAATCTCCCAATCCGTGACACCTATGTGAAAAATGAAAGAGTTTAATGTTCACGGGTCCATTCTTGACAATAACCTCCTTTATATTTTGAAAATTCATCTCGGTTCACCTGTAAATCCTCCTGGAAGTCGGCTAGTTAAAAATACCATCCCAAAAGTCTTAGAACAAAGTTTCCACAATAGATTCTGTAGCGCATTTGATAGTGCCTGTCTCAATTCACAACATCTGAACCAGTCCGCAGTGCCAAAGGAAAATCATGTAGCCAAACCCTTCTTGACCTCCAAACAAGAGAAAAAATATGATGGAGTACCTGATGGCTATGAGGTTGATGCTGGTAATTTCAGATTTTCACTTAGATGCCTGCAAGTGGCCTAACCTCCAACCCTCTTCCTTAACTATTTCACAGTGCCAACTCAAATATATCTTGCACACTTTGAGGACATTATTAGTTGATCGATCTTATGTGTTAACATATGGCTCCACAGGGGATGGAAACCTCCCTGTGAGGCTCCAAGAATCATGCAATTCCAGTGCCTTATCCATTGATGTAACCTTAACCTGCATCCTGTAACTACAAAATAATCTGCCCGAAAAACTAAAAAATACTCCACTATGCATCTGAAATATGTCAATCCAAAATCCACGGAGCCTAGTCCATTGGGTGATGGAGTATTTTTACAATATAAAAAATAAACTAAAATGAAATGCTCATATGCTGAGCTTATGCTTCACACTCCTCCTACTCTAACCAAGTATGTTACTTCTTGATAAAGTAAGACCATTCTTCCATTGAAGCCATGAAAATATCTGACTAACTAGTAAAATTCTTGATCTGGATCGAAAAAAGAGAAGAATCCATGGCATACAAAAGTGCAGTTCAGAAATAAAACATAACCAACCTTCATTTGAAAAGAATAATTTGACTTTTGTACTGATCAAAGACTCCAGATAATCAACAATAGGATTAAAAAATTTGTAAAGAAATACTTCTTCTTGTTGTTGTTCCAACTGAAAACTGGATTTATGTTGCACATGCCTAGTTTTATAATTGTTGCCAATATCCTCTATGTGCAAACTTGAAAATGATTGTTGACTGACTTTACTGTTCTCAAGTTCCATCTCACTAAAAGAAAAATGATCTTCATGATTTGAATCTAGAGGAAACAAATCTTCAGATCCATAATAATAAAAAATAATAATAGCAGGTAAATGTTCAACATCCAACTTATCATGAATAATCTCTTTTACTACAATATCCTCTTCAACACACAAGGATATTTCATGGTTATCATCTCCTTTACACATAAAATCAAAGTCATGACAACATTTTGGATAAAGTAATCGAGTTGAAAATTTCTCTTTACAAAACAAATGAAAGTGTTAGCACAAGAATTTGCAGCTAGAAGAGCCCTACCTCTCCATAAGAAACTAAATAACCTCTACGGGCTAAACATAGGCTTTCAATATCAAAATAGAAATCTCAAGGCTGAATTGAAATAATTCAAGGATGAATTGGACCAGAGGAATGTGAATGTTTTGATAGAAGCCGCCATTGAAAGAGAGGAACCAGTGGTGAAGAGGAGCACACCTACAGTCAATAAGACCACCCCTGCAAAAGAAAACATGTTGTTGTGATAAAAGGTAGCTCTCCTTCAACAAGGCAGAGTGCTAGGTTGATGAAATAATTGTGGGATATAAGCTTCATTTTTTAGAGTGGTCTCTTTTTGCAAGAATAAGTGATCACGGATGTATCATTTTTTTCCACCTATACAAGCATGTACAAGCTTCTAACCTATCAACTCAAAGTTCTTGATTATTTTCATCATACAGAAGAGCACAGACATTCAATATCTCCATGGCACTGCAGAATCGTCTATATAGCATGGTCTGCTATTTTTCTACCTAAAATGCTACCAAATATCCTAAGATGTGTAACGATGGCGCTACTGAATTCGTAGGGATATATTACAGTAGAACTACCAAATTATTTTTTGATGGGTGCTACCAATTCAGCTTGACTAGTTCAGTATTGGTGCTACCGAATTGCACACAGTGATATGCATGATTGGTGCTATCGAATGTGCATAGTTATTTTGAAAGGACACTTCTGCAAGTTTTGAGTAACTAATTTAAAAATCAGATTATGAACAAATAGGAAGGTATTTTTAAAAAATGGAGGTGTTTTTTGTTCATCACATACCAAATAACAAAAACCTCTCTCAATTTTTCAAAATGTGTTATGGTTAGAGAGATATTAGACATAGAAGTGACACTACTGAATGTGAAGAACTGTTTTACAACAAAACTATGAAATTTCTTGTAGTGGTTATGGTTTGGATATTCACCTTGTTGGGAGATTTCCACCTGTCAAGGAGGATTCGAATGGCTTCTCAAGGATCCATTAGATGTCAAGGTACACATGAACCTAAGTTTTATCTCCATCAAAGGCCTCATGCAGTGAGGTGGAAACAATTTATTAATGACTTCCAACAAATTCTTGAAAATTAGCAGTTTGTTGGATTTTTGTCTCTTTGATTGTTGCCACCTATATCCAAGGCTTGGAATCCAATGGAGGAGATGGGATTCGACCTCCTAAGGATATTTGGATGTTATTTTGTATTTAAGGAAGGAGATATCTCTTGGAGAGGGGTTGGTTTCATGAGCCAAGAGAGATGAGACAGTTGTAGGAGGCACTTTACCTGTGATCATTGTAACCTTGAGGGGATTATGTTTTTGTAAACATTTATGTTATTGAAGGTTCATGATATATTTTTTATCAGATTGTATCTCTTGTTTTATTTTCAAATTTGTCTTCTTAATTGAATGAATTTTACACATTAAGGATCATCGTTTCCTTTGATTAATGGATTCTTGAGCATCTGAGGATCTGATGTATCTTACCTATTATTCATGGTTTACATTCAAGTACCTTGAATTCATTTATGCAAAGAGGATCTCTGCCTTATGGATGTTCTTCTTTGTGTTATATGTTTCTTCTTTTATTCAATAAACCTTTATCTAATGTGCAGATTGATTGCATTTAATGAGCATGATGTTTTCTTGACTCCATACCCCAATGGTCCATCATTATTTTACAACAACTTAGTGTCCTTTCCCTTCTTTGTTTTATTTTTATTAATCCACAAAACCAATCAAGTATTTTTATTTCTATGTTACCAAGCTTACTCTCATTTGTAATCTGGGAGTGACTCTTGGAGCGATAACATAAATGGTGTCATTGTCGAGGATGACAATGAAGACACCTTCCCTGGGTGAGCTATGATGATGATCTCTAGCTTTGGATGGTGAGCCGAAGCTAGACACTTTTAGACTGCTTATATTTCACCATGGCGACTCCACTATTCATATATCTATTGGATACTCCATTTTTTTGAAATGGACAAGTGTTGGCATAGGGGTAGACCTAGGGTTCAATGCTCAAGAGTGCACCAACAAATCCCTAACTACCGACCTTTTTGGAAACACTTGCAAAGCATATGAAGTCTCACCTGAGGTAGAGGCAGGGGTGGTTGCAAGACTCAGGTGTCTGCAACCTTAGATGGGACATAGATATGTGATTATGTATTTTATAGGGAACGTAGCATATATCATTCATTAGTATTTAACCCTTATTATACTTCGTAGACAACACAGAGCTTCGCGGTGTACATTTAGATCTATAGTATTTCAACACTTAACCATAGTAACCCAGATCAGATCCAGTAGATCCAAACTAATCATCCTCATACACATCATATCTAACAATCATATACATCTAAGAAACATAGAGCATAAGTGGATACATCAAAGCACATAGCATAAGAAAATATAAACACATTGAACCAAGGCATAAAGCATAACACACAGATTTACGTGGTTCACCCCCCCTGGGGCTATGTATACAAGATATTCTTCTTTATTATCGTATTCAAGTTGTTACTAGTACAAAGCCTCCAAAACCCTTCTTTTCATAGGACAGAAGATTTGCATAGCTCGCTAGATCCTTCTTCCTTGCATTATAACACTTAGCTTTCTATATCCACCACACAGTAACTTTCACTTAGCCTTGCAAGCCTTACACAGTTTTCACAAAGAACTTATTCGACATCACATATATGCACTACCAATTGCACTAAGAAATCACATATACTACTTCTTATATTTCCTATCCTTCTATTTATACATTACAAAAGTGGGTGGGTAAAATCATGAAGATGGGTAACACTTTTGCTTGTTTTATGACAAAAAAAACTGTATTTTCACAAGTTCTTCAACTTCTGGCATACAAAAGTATTTTTTTTATTTAGAATTTCACTTTACAGTAAAAACAAAACTTGTGAAGAATTTTGTTATCTTTCCAATGACTATTTTTCAATTTTTTTTTATCAAGATTTGATATGTCAATTTGAAAATTGTTTAACAGTATGTTCCTTAAACATGAAAGGAATGATAACAGTATGTTCCTTAAACATGAAAGGAATGATAACAGTATGTTCCTTAAACATGAAAGGAATGATAATGAGTTATTGTTTTCCACAACAATGTATCTATTATTAAACTTATGTTTTTAAGAAATAAAATATACTGCAACAATCTACAAAGACTCTATTTTATTATGACTATAATTTTGAATCTAACGGATGAATATTATAATTTCTATAATTTTTTGAAGTTGATCAAGCTGAAAATGCTGCATATTTTAAACACATGTTTTTCTACACCTTGTATCTATCTTAATTTTTACTTAAAGTAAAATATAAAAATACCCTTTTGAAGAGAACAATTTAAGGATTATGAATATAAAATTTCCATAATTTTCCATGGTGTATTTTTAGAGATATGGATTTTTCATTTCATCGAATCATAATCTCACCTAAAAATATTATGCAGTGATTGTTTTATAAAATTAAATAAAATTAGATAAAAACAATGAAAATGAAAACAAGTTATACCCAATGAAAGTAGATTCAATTTTAAAAATGTTGGTATCAATTTTGAAATTAAATTCTAAATATTTGTAGGAGTACGCTACCTCCAAAGATGAAGTAAGATGGAGAGAATTTGCAATTTCCTACAAACAGTCCCATTTTTAGGTTTTCGGTCGAAATATTCTTTCGTCCGAAACCTAGTTTTTAACAGAATCCGTTAAAAATAAATGTTTTGGCCAAAAAGTATTTCGGCCGAAATATGCTTAACACAAGAAAATAATTCACCTAAAAAAAATTTTACACGAATTTTGAGGGTGCCATTAAATTTGACGTGAAAAATTTCAACCAAAAAAAGTTTCGGCCGAAAAAATTCCTAGAAACATTTTTTCGACCGAAAAATTGCCCCTAGAAATTTTGGAGACCCGATTGTCACGAAAGTGTTACCCAACTTCATGATTTTACCCGGGCCTAAACGTGGGTAAAACCACGGGCTGACATCCCTTTTCCATTAAATTAATCCAAAAACCCTAAAAGGGGCTCCAAAGTGGACTGAGATCCCGTGATCTCTACTTCTCCTGGCGCTCCATCTTTGATAGGTTGTCGAAGTCCCAAAAATGGTCAAATATGACCAAGTGTTCCTCAAAAATTGGTCAAGGGCCAACAAGCCCCCAACACTCACCTGTGACTCATGCCGAGTCACTCAAGTCTGACCAATTATGCTTCAAATTCCTCGATCTTGGCTCGAGTTTCTTCGACCTACCGCATTGCTACTGCCTCTTTCTCGACGAAATATTGGTTGAGTGCGTCATTCACTGGCCCTTCTAGGCATTGTTCTGTTGTATTCACAACCTGTTCAAGTTCTATTCCTTGGATTTCAACTTCAACAAATAGTTGACATGCCTTTTCTTGGACTGGTTGAAGTCGTTGAGAGACTTCCATTACTTTACTTTGAAGCGTGTGAATCTACTATTGGGTTGTGCGTTGCTCTGGAAATTTTTTTATTCTCTTTACGAGTGACAGGGCCTTTAGATGCACCTGTATATTTTTGGCTTCGTACTTCACCTCTTAGAGCTGTGACTCCAATTTATGAAATTTTGGGTTCTTCAGTTAGGTTTTCATAGATCTGCGCACTTCTACTACTTAAATGTTTGCATTCCTCAGTGAGTGCTTTAATCCTTTCTATGGTGCTCTGAGTAGTTATTTCTCATTGGTCGCACACTTATTGTGGGGTCTGTGGTATGGTATGAAGTTCCAAGTCCACGACACTTTGTTGAAGTTGTTGAATAACTTCAACAAGTGTCATCACTTGGCGTTCTATTGGGTCCTCCGCCTTCTGTTCTAAGCCGATCACAGAGAGAAATTCTCTGTTGACTGCTTCTTCAAACCAAATCTACTTCGCGAGTAGCTGCTCTTTCTCTTTTTGGATCTTCACTCCGTCTTCTTCAAATTTCTCTTGGAGAGTGTCCTTCTCTTGTTGCACATCTCGGCGTTGCTCAATGATTTCCTCCTGTTCTTTCTTTAAGGCCTGGGTGGTCTACGTTGTTTCTTCCTGTTCCTTCCAAAGGAATACTTCAACTATGTCAACAATATTGCAGAGTTGAACTGGTTCATTTCCTTCTTCTGTTGTTCCTTCTGGCAGGGGTGCAGAGGATACTACGCGGCTATACTAGAGAGCTTGTTGTACTCCTTGGAGTTTGATATCGATTCTGTTGTACATTGTCTCTTTCTTAGTTTCCTACTTTTCTATTATCTCTTCTATGGCTTCGTTCATAGCTGCGATGAGAAAACTTAAGTCATATGGAGTGAGCATGGTTTTCATCTTAGTCATGGGTTCTTTTGATTTCTTCCGGGAGGAACGTTCCGAAGGTGAACCCTTCCTTTTCTTTATGATCTCTACTTCATCTCCTTGCCTCTGTTCGACTTCCTCTAATTCTTCACCATTACCTTGCTCTGGTGTAATGGATGTCAATCTTACATATCTTCTTTCTACATCTTGGATTTCCTCATCCTTCTTTGTATGATTTGTTTTCTTTGTCTTACTGGGCCTAGGTGTATTTTGCGTAGCTTCTGGGATGTCAATGTCGGATACCTCTGCGGTGTCTGTTGGAATAAGGAGGTCCACTAAAAATTCCTTGGTGATCTCCTCCAGATCTTCTTCTGTCATCTTATAATAAGACTGAAGTTGTTCCTTGTTCTCATCAGCACGTGATGTGATATATATAAAATGGCGGTCTACACTGAACTTTATCAAAGGTCAAAACCTGTGTAAAGTATTCAGGGTCATGAGTGGCTTGGACTAGATGGGAAGCTTCAACTAGGTGTAGTAGGTATGAAATATGACATTGGATTTCCACTGCTTGTTCATGTTGTCCGAGTACCATAGTGTACTGAACTTCGCGACCAATGGTTCAAAGGGGTCAATGTTAGGGAACGTTGCACCTTCTGGTAGCTCCCATGCAATGAAATCTATAAGTATCAAGAGCCAGCTAAAATGAAATTCATACCCCTGATCCTGGGCTTCTCTACAATCAACCTCTAGTTGATTCACCAAGTACTTTGCCCAGTTCAACTGTAGTCCCTCTGTGCACTTCCCTATGAGGTATACTACAAAGTCATATACTTGCGTGGGTCGATTATTGCATACCAAATTCCCTACAATCAGTTGACAGGCATGGCACACTGCACCACTTTCAATAGAAGCTACTTTGTATCCTCACGTGCCTTTCTCAACATCGACATAGGCTTCTTTGATCTTCTGAGTGAGAGGGAAATATGTGGTCTTTCCAATATAGTAATCATGGGGATCAGGGCACTGCATTCTATGCTCAATGATATGGTTGATTAGTGCTAGATCAACTATTATGCGATGGTTCAACCATAAGTATCCTCCATGGTAACTTTCCAGTAGCAGATTCACACAAGAATTGACCTCTTGGTGTCTGCCGAAGTGCGGTATCTTCATGACATTGAGCAGAGTGGACTACGCAAGGTTCATCATCCATTGTTGAGGGACGATCTTTGAATTATTTCCCTTGGTTCTAGTTAGGTACTTGTACGGGGAAAGTATGTTGTAGACTTTAGGATCCTCCCCCAGGTTGAAGTCAGTAAACTTCAATTCAGAGATCTTGTCGTGATATACACATACTCCTTTCGAAATGTATGTAGCGACTAGAGTGTAATCAAAGTCTCTAGGAACACTATCTCTGTTGATCACACCACTCATAGGTGCTATGTAAGTAGGTATGATGGATGGAACCAACTTCATGCTGGCTATATCGTCTTTATGTTTGGTTCTTCTTTCTGCGCCAGCTTGAGATGTTCCTGCTCGAACATTCGATGGGGAGGCTTTCACTCCTCTCGTCAATGATGCTTGTAAACCTATAGACAATCCTCACTCTGACATGATTCTTTCAGCTTTGAGGCTAGTGAGTACCTCTCTTATAGATTCTTCCACTGTGCTAAATTTGTTGAAAATATATGCTCAGGATCAATAGCTTAGGTTCTCAAAGTAACGTAGGTACTGTAGTAAGGTAGAGAGTAAGGGTGGAGTAATCTCTGTTCACAATTCAAGTAGTCTGTGTACTCAAATTCACGATTAGAAAAAGTCTCTTCTGTGCATGGTGCGATGGATTAAGTAAGTAACTCCCTAAAGGATCATTTGCAATGGATATGGGGCTTCCTTAACTCTGGTTCTTTCCATTATGTCGTGGTCTAATGGTCTGGTGATGAGCCATCAATTCTTTCTGATCCATTCGAAGTGGCATTTAAATGGATATATGGATATATCAACCTCCAACAGATATATAGCTTCACCATGGCAAAGTGACCCATGTTGCAGTTCTGATATCCCGACGAAGCTCTAATTCTACAAAGTTTCTTTCAGAGAGGTTCCCTCTGGAACCCTCTGTAGTTTGTCGATTTGAGCTCTCTTTTTACTTAGCTTTCTATCCTTCTTCCCCGTGAGCTTCATCTCGATATTTCTTTTCTCGTTCTAATTCTTATTTTCCTTGGGCATAGTCACTTTGCGTTGCTAAGGTTCTTTCCCAAGACTCAGGAGAACTACTTCGTCTATATATGGTAAAAATAATCCAATCTTCTATGAGTCCCCTAATTATTTGACATTTGGGCTTCTAGTGTCAATTAGCTTTGATTTATTCTCTTGTTCCTCAATCAACTGCGCGATCCTTCTGGTCATGAAATCTTTTAACTCTTGTCTCTGCTGTTATAATACCTTTTCTTCTTCCTTCTTTTTGGCTTGATCTCTCTCAATCCAAGGTTTTCCAAGTAACATAGTGAATGGGGCGTCATCCTCAATAAATTTTATAATCTCAAAATCTTCTTCTGTCGAAGTTATATTGACTGTCATAGGTATCTGAGCGATTTTTCCACATAACATTATCAGTTTCCCTATGAATAGTCCTATTCCTCCCAATGAAGGAATCATGGAAGGATTCCCTATAGCTTCCCAAGTTCTTTCTGGCATAATGTTCACTTGTGTTTCTTTGTCAAGAATACAGTCAATGTCAAAGTCCCCTAGTCTTGCTTTGACTTTCTCCTTTTCTTTGAAGATCTCTGGTAATCAGACATCTTTATGTTCCTTCAGGGTTTCTTTCATCTGTATTAATACTTTCTCTAATTCTTTACGGGGTTCTTCTATTTCTGGGGCTATCCTGGGGTTTTCTTCATGCAGATTCATTCTTTCAAGCTTAGCAATCATTCTAGGGCAATCCAATACTTCATGGTCCAAAGCCTTGCAATAGAGACAACTGGGTTTTCCACTAGGGAATTCCTTAGCTAGATGGTCTGGTTTTCTGCAACCGTAAGATAGGGTCAATCCTCTCTTTCTCTTAAATGATCCCCAACTTCTTATGTGCTACGCACCAATATCATTGTAGCTAGCCTGCAAAAAATTCTTTCTAGGATCCTGCATCCATTTGTTAGTCCAAACATTCTTTCTATGCATAGGTATAACATATCTATCATTATGCTTATCAAATATATTCATATCAAACTTTCTTTCATGTATTAATTCCCTAGGTTTTAAGCTAGGAAAAAATCTATCAAAAATACCTTGATCCATACTTTAGAAACAAAAATTTCACTTATCTTACTTCTACAGAGCACACAGTTTCTAGATATAAGAAATTTTAACTATTCTTACCTTTATTAGAGCACATCGCTTACAGATCTTACCTCTTTTCTGCAGATCTGACCTATTTCTTTCAGAAATTTCCACTTTTATTTTTCTTAAAGCACAGAGTGTTCAAATGTCACTTCTTTTCTTCAGATCTGATATTCCTTTCTTCATATATGACCTTATTCCTGGCACAAATCTTCTCAGGTTGAGTAAAAAGTTGTGCACTAGGGAAACAGATCCATGTATAGAGATTCCATAGTTTCAGGACAAATCTTTGCACAAAGCTTCCTCTTCCTTAGTTCCCAGCAATCACAGTTTCAGGTCCTAACAACAAAACCATTTGTTGGCACAGGGGCATACCTAGGGTTCAATTCTCAAGAGAACACCAACAAATCCCTAACTATTGGCCCTTTCGACAACACCTGCAAAGCAGATGAAGTCTCACCCGAGGTAGAGGTAGGGGTGGTTGCAAGACTCAGGTGTCTACAACCTTAGCTGGGACACAGATCTGTGATTATGTCTTTTACAGGGCACATATCATAGATCATTCATCAGTATTTAACCCTTATTATACTTCATAGACAGCACAGAGCTTTGCGATGTACACTCAGATCTATATTATTTCAACACATAACCATAGTAACCCAAATCAGATCTAGTAGATCAGCACTAAGAATCCTCATACACATCAGATCTAACAATCATACACATCTAAGAAACACAGAGCATAAGTGGATACATCAAAGAACATAGCATAAGAAAATATAAACACATTGAACCAAGGCACAGAGCATAACACATATATTTACATGGTTCACCCCCCCCCTGGGGCTACGTCCACAAGATCTTCTTCTTTATTATCGTCTTCAAACTGTTACAAGTACAAAGCCTCAAAAACCCTTCTTCGCACAGGAAAGAAGATCTATGTATCTCACTAGATCCTTCTTCCTTGCATTACAACACTTAGCTTTCTATATCCACCACACAGTAACTTGCACTTAGCCTTGCAAGCCTTACACAGTTCACATAGAGAACTTATTCGACATCACATAGAAGCACTACCAATTGCACTAAGAAATCGCATCTACTACTTCTTATATTACCTATCCTTCTATTTATACATTACAAAAGTGGGCCTAAACGTGCATAAACCCATGGGCCGACATCACTTTCCCATTACATTAAACCAAAAACCCTAAAAGGGGCCCAAAAGTGGACCGAGATCCCATGATCTCTACTTCGCCTGGCGCTCCATCTTTGATAGGTCGTAGAAGTCCCAAAAAAGGTCAAATATGACCAAGTGTTCCTCAAAACTTGGTCAAGGGCCCAAAACAAGATTCTATCTCAGAGGTATGCTTTCTATGATTTTTCAAAGATAGTCGGTTTTCCAAATCCAGTGCCTAGTAGAGATGAATGGGAAGGCTTCCTTCCTAGGTTTAGAGGAGAGGATTGGGAAGTACCAATTGAGTTTTTATTAGAATTTCATGAGTGCATGCTTAAGATAAAAATTATACATGAAGATGTCCTCATCACATTGTTTACATACTCTTTAGATGGAGTAGCTTGTGATTGGTGTAGATCACTCCTAGTTGATTGTATTACTTCACTAAGACATTTGTTGATTAAGGTTGGTTGTCATTGATGTCAACCCTTGAATAAATCCCCATAGCACACAATCTTGGGTAATGGACCCAATAT
>SNQJ01S0082158.1:0-10825 GCA_010110895.2 Picea sitchensis
TGGGGGGAGAAGGAACCTCTGGTCTCTTCCTTTAGCGTGCTCCGGTTTCATCAATACACCAGCCTGAAACCATTGGTGACACCTGTGTTTTGTGTTTGATGTTTGTTGTTTCTTTTCACAGTTTTATTTGTTTTCAGTTGACACTAGATTGTAGTTTGTTTTGTCTCCTTTAACCCTATGCTCCACAGTTGGTCTGCCCTGCTAGACCCAACAGGGTATGCAAGCGCTCTCTATATCTCACCTGGTGACCATTTGAACGCGAACAACCCTAACCCCAATTTATAATGAGGGTGAGGGTGGGGGTGCGGGGTAACATGAGAGAAAACATAAGTGTGGGAGTTTGAGTGGGGGGTAACATGAGAGAAAACATATTATGTTTTCTCTCATGTTACCCCCACCCCCACCCTCATAAAAACATAACATGTTTTCTCTCATGTTACCCGCGACCCTCGCCCTCATTTAAATGAGGGTGGGGTTGGGGGGTAACATGAGAGAAAACATATTATGTTTTTATGAGGGTGGGGGTGGGGGGTGTTAGCATAAACATCTCCAATGAAAAAAGTGACTCAAAGGCGGTTTGAACTCTGTATTCCTTACCTATGTCTAAGTTATCTCAGCTCTTTTTGAATATAACATATTCACGAGATTTTCTAAGGTCTTTTTGCATAATTTTGAAAGAAACAGAACGCTATCGGAATTTTCGACAGTGTCGGGATAAACAGTTTTTATAACATAAATATATCGGAAATTTTGACAACGTCGGGATAAATTAAAAAAATTAACAAAGTTCTACCAGAATTTTGGAAGCGAAAACGTTGAATCTATTTTGACAGTTGTTAAAGGACCTTTTTGAGCTAGTTAAAACAAAATTGGGCCTCCTAAAGTTATGGGCACGTGGAAGGAAGTTAAAATATGGTTCATAGCAGCAACAACTCATCCCAATATTCAGTGTACCTCAAGCAGACACATCATCTTCAATATGATCATTTTTCTCGTCCTGCTCAACATCTGTCTAGTTAGTTAGCTAGTTGAGGAAGCATATCTCTAGTTATGCATATGTTTTTTCCTGGGATTTAAGTAGATGATTAATTATGTAATCAAGTTGTTACATTTATTTTGAAGGTGGCAGTGGGGCCTCTCCCAATATATTTTCACTTGAAAAAATTTGTAAGGGTTGGTTGGTTCAACCAGAAGCTTGATATTAATAAAATAATCAGTTTTACTTTATGTAGAAGGATCTTTTGATTCATGAAATGTTTAATGCATGGTATGTTTCTTCTTCTGTTATTTTTCTATTCATCCATTTACAGTAACTAGAGTTTAACAGTGAGAACCCTTTGGAGGATCCATATGGTTGTTATTTATGTTCTAGCAGATTCAGATTCAGTATCATGTGAGTGAAGGTTCATAACTAAGGCATTGAATACTTTATGCATGTTTTTCAGTTTTTGTTCTATAGTTTGTATCTGAAATAGAGATTTGGATATAGGCTATTTCCTGGCTGTAGGAGTTGCTTAGGATCTTTTAAACTTCTTAGGTAACTATCGTTTATTTTTTACACTTTCCACTTCCTAATATTACAGTCTAATCCATGCAACTCATTCACTACCACAATTTGCCAAATATATGAGGTTCTATCTGAGTTAAAATCACTTTCAAGTTTTTTAAGAGGCCATCCCACCTTTTAAAATTTTCCATTTACCAAAACCTGTTTGAAGTGAATCATGATGTGTAAGGCTTACCCCTTTGTAGTCAAGGGGTGACTCCTTGCGTTAACATTAAATGGCATCATTGTCGGGGAAGGAGTGTGAAGCTAGCTTCCCTGGGAGAATGAAATAGATCCATCTCTTGATGGTAGACAAGAGAGGGACACAAAAATTGACTATAATCATCTACCTAGAGATTCCATAATCAAAGACTCCATTGGGGAGGATCATGTTGACAAAATATGACCATACAAAAGGGGATGACCAGGTATCAGCTTATGAGATTTCTTCATGAATTCATGTTCTTCGTTATCAGCTCTTTCCTATCTTTTCCTTTACATATAAAGAGGATCATATTGTGATTTGTTTATTCAGATGATCATCAACCTTCCTTTATATATCCATCCTTGGAAGAAGAAGACTTGCCTTCTGCCTGTGTTGTAGATGTTGATCTTGTATCTTCACCTCAGCCTATTCATAAGGATGAACTTTGTATTGAAATCCCTTCTAGATTTGATCACCCTTGCAACCTTGAGGAGTTTGAAATTGATTCAAAGCCTTCTCAAATCTCATCACCTTCTATCGTTATTGTTGACCCTTACCATCAGCCTGTTAAACTTCATATTCATCCCATTAGTTTTCAAACTAGAATCAAAGACAAGATGTTTAAACCTTTAAGGTTTCCATATCACCTTCATCCTTATCCTCTTGATTTCCTTGAGTATCATCCTCAGTTCTCTGGAGAAGATCATGTTACAGCTGAGAGTCATTTAGAGGCCTTTGAGAACTTTGTTGATCAGTTTGAGATAGTTCATGATGATGTTACCATGAGGTTGTTCTCCAAATCCTTGTTTGTAGATGTTGTTGTATGGTTTAGGAGTTTGGGAGTTGATTCCATTGTTTCGTGGATCGAGCTATCCAATGATTTTTTAAATTATTGGGGTAAGAACAAGTCCCTTGATTAGTATTGGGATGATTTTTATTCTTTGAGGAGAGGGGAAGAAAAAGCCTTGGCTGTCTTCAACAGGAAGTTTTACAACATTTATCATAGTATGCCATTGGAGATCAGGCCCATTGAGACTGCTGCCATGGTATACTATGAAATGGCTCAACATTCAGAGCTTGTCCTTCTCTTGAGAGAAAGGAAATATTCATCCTTAGAACTCTTATTTGAAGATGTTGAAGAAGTTAAGGAGAACATTCGTGCTAGAAAGAAGATTCGAGATCAAGTATATTTTGAAAATCTGCATGCACAAGATGAACAACAAGAGGATTGTCAGTATATTGTAGATTTGCAGAAAACAGATAGTGAGTATAAATTAGATCTGGAACAGAAGCAAGGATGTAAGAATAATTCACATTTGGAATCGGAATCTTCAATGTTTGCAGATTTTTCGATGGACAGGTATGCATGTCTAG
The DNA here is from genome assembly GCA_010110895.2 of Picea sitchensis. Classification (NCBI taxonomy): domain Eukaryota; kingdom Viridiplantae; phylum Streptophyta; class Pinopsida; order Pinales; family Pinaceae; genus Picea; species Picea sitchensis. The sequence goes on from SNQJ01S0082158.1 coordinate 3,126, forward strand.
ATTTTGATCAGTTTTCAAAGCATGTTGAACATATTATAACTGATGATTGCATAGATGATTATATGTTCCTAGTTTATCATTATCAGCGTGATTTAAAACATGGTGTACCTCTATCTTGTTATCATCATGCTAGAAACAAAGAGACTACCATTGTTGATGATCAAGGGTTGATTTCGAAAGAACAAGAAGGTTATCTTTTAGCAAGCATAGAAGCTTTCATGGATGAGCAGTTATTCTCTGTGGATCAACATGCTTTTGATCTTGGTTTTAAGGATCCATATGCAGCCTTGTTAGAGTCTTATGTTTCATATTTTCTGAAAATTTCAAATTGCATTGTTTCACCAATACTCATGGGTGAGTATGGTTTTCTAAAGGAATTTATGTCACTGCTGCTATATTTTTGTCATTATTCATTGATCAATGACGTAGATGAGATCATATCATGCATCATGTTACTTGAATGGTTACTGTGGAAATATGATTTTACTTGACCAAGTTGTAAATTTGGTTAGGCTAGGGTAGCATAGGTAATAAGCTCATTTCCCGAGCCTTGATTTCCTTAGTTTGTAGTGGATTTTTCAATTTTCTTGAATAAGTGGAAATTTTTAGAGGTTGGTTACACAGATGACTCCATGGACCAATGGATAAGGAGATTGGAACTGCTAAGATTCTTGGAAGCCTCACAGGGAGGCCCCCATCCCAATTGAATCCTAATGTTAGCACAAACATCTCCAGCAAAAAAAGTAACTCAAAGGAATTGTGAACTCTAGATGCCTTACCTATGTCTAAGCTATCTCAGCTCTTTTTTAATATAACATATGCACAAGATTTTCTAAGGTCTTTATGCATAATTTTGAAAGAAACAGAATGCTACCGGAATTTCCGATGGCGTTGGGATAAACAGTTTTTATAACAAAATTCTACCGAAATTTTCGGCAGCGTCGAGATAAATAGTTTTTTTTAACAGAGTTCTACCAGAATTTTAGAAGCAATAACGTTGAATCTATTTTGACATCTGTTAATGGACCTTTTTGAGTTGGTTAAAACACGATTGGGCCTCCTAAAGTTATGGGCACATGGAAGGAAGTTAAAAGATGGTTCATAGAAACAACAACTCAGCACAAGATTCAATGTACCTCAAGCACACGCAACATCTTCAGCATGATCAGTTTTCTCCTCATGCTCAACATATGTCCAATTAGTTATCTAGTTGAGGAATCATATCTCTAATTATGCGTATGTTTTTTCCTGGGATGTAACTAAATGATTAATGATGTAATTAATTTCTTACATCTATTTTGGAGGTGGCGTTTGGGCCTCTCCCAATATATTTTCACTTGAAAAACTTTGTAATGGTTGGTTGGTTCAAACAGATGCTTGATATTAATCAAATACTTAGATTTACTTTATGTAGAAGTATCTTGTGATTCAAGAAATGTTTAATGCATGGTATGTTTCTTCTTCTGTTATTTTTCTATTCATCCATTTGCAGTAATTGGAGTTTAACAGTGAGAACCCTTTAGAGGATCTAGATGGTTGTTATGTATGTTCTAGTTTTATGTACATTATTTTCTAGAAGATTCAGTAGCATGTGAGTGAAGGTTCATGACTGAGGCATTGAATACTTTATGCATGTTTTTCAGTTTATGTTCTATAGTTTGTATCTGAAACAGAGATTTGGATATATGTTATTTCATGACTGTAGGAGTTGCTTAGGATATTTTAAACTTATTAGGTAACTATTAGTTTCTTTGTTACACTTTCCACTTCCTAATATTACAGTCTAATCCAAGAAACTCATTCCCTGTCACAATTTTCCAAATATATGAGGTTTTATTTGAGTTAAAATCACTTTCAATCATTTTAAGAGGCCATTCCACCTTTTAAAATTTTCCATTTACCAAAACCTGTTTGAAGTGAATCATGATGTGTAAGGCTTACCCCTTTGCATTCAAGGGGTGACTCATTGCGTTAACAGGGGGTAACATGAGAGAAATCATTGGGTGGGGGGTAACATGAGAGAAATCATTGGGTGGGGGGTAACATGAGAGAAAACATAATATGTTTTCTCTCATGTTACCCCCCACCCACACCCTTATGTTTTGTCTCATGTTACCCACCATCCCCACCCTCATTATGTGTTTTCTCTCATGTTACCCCCCACCCACACCCTTATGTTTTTGCTCATGTTACCCTCCACCCCCACCCTCATTATAAATGGGGGTGGTGGTGGGGGTAACATGAGAGAAAAAATAAGAGGGTGTGGGTGAGGGTGGGGGATAACATGAGAGAAAATATATTATGTTATGTTACCTCTCACCTCCACCCTCATTTAACTCTCATGTTACCCCTGAACCCAACCCTCATTATATATATTGGGTATAGATTTATCTTTGGCATACACAAGTCATCTGAACAACCATATGTTCTAGGTGTCCACATAGCATATGCGGTGTACATCTAATACAATCAAAATTATTCTATGCACATGTTTAACTTAATAAATATTGTTGAATTGAATTTATTTCAACTAACAATGTATATTAGAAAAAACAACAAAAAACATTTGTCATAGAACTTATTAAAAGGAAGTATTTAGAGCTAAGGATAGAGAGGAAGCAATGTAACATGTATCAAAGTGGAGTTGTGGAGGAAACAAAGCAAAGTGTATGGATGTTATGATGTGCGAGAAACAATGTAAAGTCTAATCTAAACCCTTGTACAGATAATTGATATCAGTTATCGTCCCGCATTGTTCCACTTTGAAACTTCACATTTTTAATAGTTTACAAAATGTTTTTATGCATATGCGTAACAAAAAAATATTGCTAAACATATTTATCTACCACGAAGTTTTTTGTTGCGCACAGACACATCGTCCATACAGATATATCCTCTGCACATATGCACAGGAAAGATCCAGTGTAATTTGAAGCCTTGTACAGATAATTCATAACAGTGATCATCCTGCACTCTTGCACTTGGGAACTCTACACTTCTATTGGCTCCATCGTACAAATTCTCACTAGCAATGTAATTTTCTTGATAAATGAGTGTTGAGGCCACAACAATTCTCCTTTACTTTTGATTTTACTAGCAAAGGGAAAGGGTCTCACTACAAAAAATTGAACTCTAATGCCTAATCCTCTATTGTTGGAGCCTAATGTTAATTCTTTATCTACCTTGAGGGAGTTGGGGGTTTATCTTGATTGATTTTTTTCTTTTATGGAGTTTGGTCATTTTTTTTGATCTTATGATCAAATATCTTCATGATGCTTTTGACACCTTGTCTTTGGACCTTTTGCATATTTCTAAGTGTTTGAGTATCCTATATGGTTGTAGGGTTTGATGTTCTATTGATTGTCTTGGATGAGTTTGTTTTCAAGATTTTTTGAATGGCCAATTTAAAGTCTGCATTCTTTTTCTTACATGTTGTACTTAATATCTTCATATTTATGCTCTTGTATATGATCACACTCTTTGGTTTCAAAATCTTAGATTCATTCACACAATCACTAATCCTTCTCTTAATTTTGAGACTTAGCACATGCAGTTTTCAAGAAACTTAGCTACAATTATCTGTGATTATATTTCAATAGACTCAACACTTATTTATGATATTTTCTTGAAGGCGAGGAATATAATGTTTATGGTATATTGAAAAGTCTCCTTTTAATTGCATGATTGATCTAATCTTCTCTATGGTTGCAGGAGCAGGTTCACATGATCAATTTCTTCACACGATTGCTCCATCCTTGAAATGCATGTGGGGGGAATCCATTGATATTATTCCTCTTTCTTATACCTCTTTCTATCTAGATCTTGCTTATAATTTGAATCCAACGATCAACATTATGGACTAACCCTTTTCTTTCTCAAGCCTCATCCAGATTTGTATTTTTATCGTCATTTTGGTGATGAGGCCAGAGCTTTGATCCTTGTACATAAATTTGATCCTTACCAGGTTATCCCTCAATGTGAAGTGAGATACCTTGGCTTGCATTTTCCTTGAGATCCTACTCTCCCAAGGATATTAGATCCACCTCTCCCATAGGCCTATCCCTGAGCCTCTTCAGATTGATCTCTACCATGTTCCTCTTTTGATTTTCTCTCTCTTGGAAAACCCAGTCCCAAGGTCTATAGAGCTTCATGGATGAAGTTCTTCGTTGTTTCATTTCTCAATTTATTCTCACTATCTATCACAATCAGTATCATGCATTGTGGTATGGCGTAAGGACCTATTCCTTGACCTAATCATATTCTCTATCTTTGCAATCCTAACAAGTCTTCCCTTTAATATGGTCAGCTTGACTAGATTGGCATATGTCCTACGTCTGATTGATATCGATATATGCTTACCATTCTTACTATTTGTAACATTGATTTGTCACAAGAAGTTTCATCTTCATACCCTTGGTCATTGTTATGTATCGATCCCCTAACCTCTCTTAGGCAGGTGAGATGTCAAAATTTCCCTTTATTTTCTTTGATTATTTTTTGTAAAAAATATCATAGTTGGATTCCACTCATCAAAATATTTCCAACGGCTATAATCATGCTCAAATCCAAGCTGCAGATCAAAAGTTATGGTCTTCTAAAGTTTCAAATCCTTCATCCATTTTTTCCACCTCATTTCCACATGACATCCACATGGCTCCCTATCATTAGTGCCATATGATGTGGCACTAACATGGATGTTGACATGGCACCTTCCACCTGGACTTTATGGCCCACATTTAGTCTTGGATCCCTCTTCGTCATCAGAATTCATCCATTCCAAAATGCTATAGTTCATTCTTATCAACTCCTCCCGACGACGATCAATCATTTCTGATCAACTCCATTATGATCAATATCTTTCAACAATGATCAACGATTTCTAAATATGTAATTCCTAACCCAACCAAATCCTTTCTAACTCGGCCAACTCTTTCTAATATAATCAACTCCTTTCCGACCATACCTTCCCGATCAAATCAAACGCTTTCCGATTAGCTCCTTTCCAACCCAATCAACCCTTTTTTACCATCCCGATATGATCAAATATTTATGATCTAATCAACCCTTTCCGATCCGACCATCTCTTCCCGATCCAATCAACTTTTTCCAACCTAACCAACTCATTCCTGAATTGACCAAATCTTTTCGACCATATTCAGGCAACGTTTTTTAAATGACCATATCTTGCACTACAGGTGTCACAATCAAGCCCATGATACATCATTGGAAAGGTATCGAGCAGAGGAATGCAATGGTGGAGGTATTCGGGATAGAAAAGTAATATAAAATCCCATAAGTTCCAAAGAACAACACATAATGAGTTTGAGGGGAAAATGGACTGTGCAGACTTTAGACAACCATATGATCTGGGGCTACAGGAAACAACATTAGGCATTGGATAGATCACCAAAAAGAAAGAAGACATTATAATGTGATAGCACAACAATAATTTATAAATTGAAGGCCAAGTTCCCAAAAATGAAGAACACAGAAGAGGCTCAAATTTGACTGAAGAACGAGCTATGCTATGTTCTAACACTCATATCTCAAGCTACAAGAGTTGAAACCAAGCCCATAATAGCTCGATGGAAAGATGAGACAAAGGAGGAGAAGATAATATGAACTTAAATAGTAAGCTAACACCATAAAATCCTAGAATATCTCTAGGAATAAAGACGACACCAATGGGAAGAGTTAATAATATTTTTTTTAATGAATATCATTTGCAAACTGTCTTAGGGAGAAAATAACCACCTAGGAGACTCTTCAGATTCTATGTGTAACTCCCTCATATTCATTTTTGAAAAATGTAAAATAAAATCGAAATGTTAAATGACAAAACAAAGAGAAAATGAAGTGAATAGTCTCTAGAGATGAAGAGTCTCTCTTTCCTTATAAAAGAAGACTCGTTGGATGTAATAAGGGACTTTTTCCCATTTTATAGTATGATAATACCCTTATTTCTGTATATATGAAGAGTAGAAGGTGTTTTTTGAAGTCATAACTATTTGAAAATGATTTTGGGACTATTCTACACTGGTATTTGTTGTTTAAGTTTTTTGAGTACTGATCATGCGAACTATTTATGTGCTTAGTATTTAGGATTCTTATGCTATTGTGATTTCTAATGAGTGCAAGGATGATGTTACAGGCCTCTTCTTCAACTATTTTAGATGATATCTATAATATTATTGTTATAACATACACTTGGCTGCCATGAACTATTTATGCTGTCAAACTATCATTATAAATTGTGCCCATCTATTTGTTTTGCACCCGCGGGATAGATTAGAATTAGTTAGATTAGATTAGTTTTCTTTCAGACTAAATTAGATTTAGAATTAATTAAAAATATTTGGGGGTTAGTTCATTTTATTTACTAATATTGATCCGAAATCGGATCCAGAAGCCTGACAGGGCTTGAAAAATGCTCAAAAATGAAAGTGCTCGGAATCTAACGAAACCAACTCCATTGTGTCCGTCTCATCTTCCCGATTCCGGCAATATATTTACTTTGTCAAACGGACTCCGTATGTGAAAGTTATAGCGTTTTGATCGAAAGCCCAAACAGGGAAAAAGTCAAAGGTCAATTGGTCAAAAAGTCAACGTTGATGACATCAACATGCTGATTGTGCAGTAGATGGCGTGGTACTCTCTGGCTGATGGTGATTGGGCAGGTTTGCTGACAGGGAAGACATGTGGCAGGCAACTATACCAGTCAATGGTTGACAAGTGGCATTTGTTCGTCGAATGGGAAAGTGCCACATGGCCCAGTCATGGGCAGCCACGTGGCACCCAGTCATCGGTCAGAGTGGCAGGTTTCAAAAGTTTTGGGGTCCATGGGTTTTGAACCCATGACCAACCACTAAGCCTAAGAGCCTTCACAATAGTCCTATAACCAATGCGCCCAAATTATTTTATGTTATTAAAACCCACAATATAAAACATATTGCATAGTATTATGGTGCATAAAGGAGGGGGCTGGGGGCTAAGCCCCAACGCGTGGTCGTGTAAATGCATATGACCTTAAAACGGGGCACGCGCTCAGAAAAGGGGGCTTATGCCAAATTTTAACCAATTTATAGTTAAAAGTGGGTTTTTTAACCACTTTTTGGGTTTTAATTAATGTTTAGCCCATTTTTAATGTAATTAATCCATTTTTGGGAGTTATTGGGCATTTTTAGAGCCTAAATTCGTGGAGGAAATTGGAGATGGATAAACAACTTCCCAACTATTTAACCAAGGCCATTTTGAGGCCATGGGGACATCTTTTGAGAGCATTCAGAGCAGAGATGCTGAGGAGAAGCCAAGTCAAAGCCAGTTTAAGGCAGGGAAGTCGTTGAGGAGGAGATGTTGTCGGACCATTTCTGAGAGCTCCGAACGTCCGTTTCGCATGCCGTTTTTTGTGCATGGTTCTAGAGATCTGTGCGAACATGACCAGATCAGTCTTGTAGCCATCCGACATTGCAATGATTTACTATTTAGCTTTCGAATAGAAATAAAGAAGCCTCCCCCACAGAGAAAAGGCCTGGAGACGTAGGCAAAGTTGTGCCGAACTCCGTTATCAACCTGCGTATTATGGTTTGTTGTTTTTCATTGCATTTCAGATCTTCATATATGTATATGGCTGTATAATTCCTTTTCTTTTCTCGTTCTTTCGCTAAGTTTCTCAATGGTTAATTAATGCATGCAAATAAAAA
>SNQJ01S0082158.1:14624-25624 GCA_010110895.2 Picea sitchensis
TCCAACCCCCCCCCGACCATTCTGCCTTTAACGGTGGGGGGGGTCCAGAAAGTTCATTAAAGGAAGCGCTCATTTCTATGGTCCAGTAGCGGGTGCATGGATGGATGGCTAATAATACTTTTCGGACCCCCCCCCAACCATTCTCTTTTTAACATTGTGGGGGGGTGTCCGGAATGAAATGATTTTCTGGTGGGACCCCTACTCTAACGTGGTAGGAATCTATTGCACTTTTTTGGCATACCACCACCGTATCATGAAATCACTTTCCACTTTTTCCCCTACAAGTCCTATCTCATAACTCTGTCAGTCCATCCCCCCTGTTTCACCCGTCACAAGTCCCCTCACCATTGCTGGTCTCCAATTAACACCCTCCACGTCACCTAGTTGTACTCATCACCCATTTTTCATCTGCTATCTCGATCTCCAAATGACCCGTTGGCCATTTATTATAGGTTAACTTATCTGTTGAAATTGTTGATCTGCCCCCCGCGCCCAACGGGTATCCATTCACCCAAAACTAGCCCTGCTCCTTCATTTTCCCATTGCTCATCTTATCCTCATATCCTCACACCAGAAAGTTTCCTTGTCTCCTCTCCAATTCAATCAGCAACCCAGCCACAGCCATTATCACTAACGTTTTGTTTGAATTGCAGGTACTCTTCATAGTGATGGCACCAAAATCAAAGAAAGCAGAAGTCGGGGAAACTCCTTTGCTCCCACCTCCTGTCGACCTTGAGAAGATCCCATTGGAAAACAAATATCATCTAATATCAAACACAAGGTGTGAAGTTGACTTCACGGATTTGCAGTCGTGGCTCAAAGATAATTTCTTAGATCAAAGCAATGAAATCGGGCTCTGGGATTCCAATCTTCCTCTATATCCTTTCCCCCAGTTCCATCATTTCCCTGAATTTTCCCTCAAATGCCAGGCTCATTACCTTCCTAAATAGAGAGCCATAGTCTCGTCATCAGGAGAAACTTTGTTCTTCATCACACCAGAGGCCATTGATCAGATGATGCAGATACCCAGAATTGAATCTGACTCCCATTTCAATCTCGAAATCATAATAGAGTTATACCATAAACTATATTTTCCTCAAAGAGCCCAAATATTTGAATTTTTCCTCCCACAGGATGCTCAGTTCCCCAAATCAAATCCCCTGTATCCTTCCTCCCTTTTCCCAGAAAAGAGAAACCAAGTCATTTCATCACTCTGTTGTCTGCTTGGTTATTTTTTAGAAGAATGGGTGGATGAACCTATATTGAGTTTTTTGTCCAATTTCTCTACCGAGGAAAAACCCACCACTCAGTTCGACCACAACACTTTCCTAGCGAAGAACATTCACGAGCAATTTTCAAAGTTCGCCACAGAGGGCATATTCCGGTACTCCTCCATACTGGATTACATGTTCGTCTTCTTTCAAGCGGATAGGTTCTCTTTCTCGATGCAGAAAATGGACAAGGATGGGAAGCCACGGGAAGTAACATCTGGGACTTTGCTGCTCAGACGGAATTCCACAGAGTTCAGTTTCAAACAGTTCATCGAGCAGTTTTACCACCCAGTGGTGAGCATGCTCAGTGGAAGACCAGAACCAAGAATAAATGAGGAGATTCAGAGGATTTTACACCTATCAGACCTTGCAAAAATCGGAAACTGGTATCTTTACCAAAATCAAACTGAGATTAGAATATACGGATGCAAGTTAGCTCCATACAAGCTACCCAAGTATTAACACGTGAGGAGTTTTTCCCTAGAGTACATAAGACAGATGATAAATTGAGACGACATAAACTTTGTGTCTCTGAAAAAGAAACAATAGCTCATAATTAAAGGGCAAATAGAGTCTTTTATCTGCAATAGCCGAGGCGCCGGGGAAGAAGCAAACAGGTTTTTGAAGGAAATGGACTTGCAAGAGACAGAAATTAGCAGACTAAAAAAGGATTTTGAGGATCTTTAGAAGCTCAAGTCTTCTTACCAAACAAGCTACTCCATGGAGAAGTAAACATCAGACAAGATCAAACAGGAATTGCAGCAGCTTCGAAAGAAAACAGTGGCGAGCAAGACACTTGTTGAGGCCAAGGAAAATATTTGGATGGATATCTCCAAATCCATAAATTAAATATGGCCTATGGTGCAAATCATGTTCGAGAAAAAAGAACTGGTACAGAGGAGCAAGCAGGCTATTGAGAAAATAAAAGGAGAGCTAGGAGAAATGCCCACATAAGCCACTGAGATCATTAGATTCCTGAATTCGAAAACCAAGGAAAAATTAGAGGATTTGAAGATTGAAGACAGGACAGAAACCATCCTCGAAGTCAAGAGGGTTCTGACCAAAAGAGGACTTATGATGTAGTTGGAAGAGAAAGTCCAGACCATGGACGCAAGAGTTCAAATATTTTCTAGTAAGATCGAAGCTCTGTAGAAGAAAGGTATCCAGGACTTAATGGTCCTAAATGATAAGTTAATGACCCTTCCTAATTATAAACAGAAGTTGGCCACGGTGGTCAAAGATAGTTCAAAATTTTTGGGAATACAGGGCAACATAAAAGGTAAGGTATTCTTAGAAACTTTGCAGCCAGACATCATCATACATCATGAGATCCGGTATGTTTTCATTGTTAGGCCAACTTTTTCCAAGTACACAGAGATGGATGAAATATACCGAAGATTACTCAAAGTCATTATTCCCATTCAGCTACGATGGGAAGAGATATGCAATTTGATCAAGTAGGAGATGAGGTGTCCAAGTCTAGTCAACAATCATATCAGACAAAGTTGTGCAGATGACTCACCAATGGCCTTCCCCAAAATCAGCTTGAAGAATTCCACACATCATTAACAGTCCCTAAAGTTTTGTATCTTGTTGAGTTAGTTAGTTAAATTTAGAATCTGCCACGTCTTGATCATTAATGACAGGTTCGTTATAACTTTTATTATAAATATTTCCAACTTATAAGTATTAAGGGTTGTTGATATTTACGCCCGAGCAAGCTCTAGTTGTTGTAATTTTTATCAAGAAGTTATTCTAGTAATACAAAAAGAATTTTTACGGGATTCCTGCGTGTCAATTGTTGGTGAAGTTCCCTCTGTCTGCATACAATTTTTTTCTTCTCAGTTACCATATTGTCTTTCTAAATCTAATCTTTAAAGGAAGTTAAAGTTGCAGAATTTACCATTGTGTACTCTATTCTTAATCTTTTATAGATTTAAATGTTTTTCCTCTGATGTTATAACAAATAAATTCTTAAATGATTTTTTGTTTTAACTAATATCTCACCTTTTCAACAATACACCATTTTAATTCCTAAAGAATCCAGCATTAGCACTATCTTGCCTTGTGAAACAGATCTTGTAAAGGTTGTCTTTAACTTCTATATTTTAAAAAAAGACCCCATAGCCCAATGGACAAGTAAGTGATATTCAGCCACTTCATTCAAAAACAATACAAACAACTCGGTTATATTCTTTCTAACTAACCTAAAATCTTGAAAACTCAAACAAGTCTAAAACTCACACAGAGATCCCTCTCTGAAACTGGTAGGGATAGCTTCCAGTTTCAAAGCGGTTGGTTAAGGTTACCTCTGATAAGTTTCTTCTTGCCTCATAACAACCTCTGGGAATTTACAAAGTGATAATATAAATGGCGACCATACTGGGGATGAACTGAAACAAACTTTCCACCCCTTGTTTTCTTTCCCCTAGAACAAAGACGACTTTATTTCTGGAAAAAATGCAAACCCTAATCTTTACCTAGAAATAACGTTCAGAGGTTGTTAAAGTTTGTGTATAAATAACCAAAATCTCTAAAGGTAGAATAAAATCAACACTTATGGCTCCCAAAAGAATCTCTACCAGATCTCATCCTGACCCAGAACCTGCAATAGTAATAGATAATCCCGAAAGACTACTCAGGAAGAAAAGCACTGCAGAAATTTCAAGGAGTAATAACCCACTTCCGAGGTCTTTTTCCATCCCAGAAAAGTTAGTTGTTCTTCCAGACCTTGAGTCTGAGATACCCTTTCAAACAAGTCTTTTCAGGACAAAATCTGATAGTTTTGTCAGTGAAACGGTCTTAGACCAAACCGTTTTTTAGCCCAGGACCCTGAGATACTTTATCCTAGAGCTGAAGTTGAGCAACGTTTTCACTCCAAGACTGATAAGCTCAAAGACCTAGTCACAAATCTTGGTCAGGCCTTAGACAAGCTCCATCTTCAACAGTCTGTCAAACTTCATGTTTTAACCATTGCTATAGTTTCTACTAAACCCACACCAGGTCACTCCATCCCTCCAAGCCCTTCATCCTCTATATCTTCAAGAATTTCCTCCCCTATCACACAGGTTGTTGTTCAGCCTCCTCCACCAATCATGGCGGCAAGATATGCTCCCTTGGTATTGGTTTCTCCTTTACATGACATTCCCCAGGATTATCAAAATAGACTTCCATAGTTTGATGGTACCGGCCCCTTGAATGCACAACAACATGTTGACAAAATGAACGATTACTTTGACTTGCAAGAAGTAGACGAAGTTGATGTGCAGATGATATTAGTTGCACAAAGCCTAACTAGAGAGGTGAAAAAGTGGTTCAAAAATTTACGTGTTGCTACCATTACTGACATTATATTTTTCCATCAGACTTTCCTAGACCGGTGGGAGGTAAAGAAAAATCCTCTCCAAATTCTTTCGAAGTATGAGAACATCAGAAGGAACCAAGGAGAGACAGTGCAGGATTACTGCACTCATTTCAACAATCTATACAATTCTATTCCGACTGAAATCAAACTACCACAAGGTTTAGCATTAATAAAGTTTCMTGATGGTTTTGACACTGACATGTCATATAAATTAAGGGAAATAAATGCAACAACTCTGGAAGACATGCAAAAAGGTGTCATCAGTGTAGAAGCAAATCTTTTGGCCATAAGGGTCAGGGAGGGAATAGAAAATAGGGTCACCATTAAGGAAGAACCTTCTACTTCCTCATCCGATGACAAACTAGATTCTCTAGCCAGAGCTATGGAGAAAATGATGGAGAGACTCACCATAACTGACAGGAACCCACCTAGGGAGAACCAATCTACCCCTCAAATCAGAAACCCGAACTTTAGGAGAAATCCACCTCAGAATAGACAAAGAGATCCTAGGGATCGACGGGAACAAAGGGGACCTGAGCAGTATATTAGACCAGCTCTCCAGGAAAACTATGTTGATGATGGGGAGGAATTTATTGAGGAGTTTGATAATGCCCATATAAATCTAATGAGTGATCATGATCATGATCATGAGTTTATTTTCCTCACCCAAGAAGAACATGAAATATTTCTCCTTTCGCAAACAGAGGTGAATGAGGAAGCTGAGAAAACAGAACAACAAGCATTTGAGAACGCTATAATGGAGTTTCACAGGAAATATAACTTGAGGAGTAAGAATACTAACGAGAATTCCCCGAAGAAGGTTGTTGAAACCAAGAAAACCTCAGAAAATCCTCCCAAGAAAGCTCCTAGGCGTAATGACGTTGAATCTCTTGCACAAAAAACTACATAAATTCTTAAGAGAACAAGTTGGACAAAAGTTTCATCAACCATTCAAACAGTTTCACCTGTCCACAAAGTCTCTGTTGATAAATCAGAAGTACAGAGTTTGAACAAAACCACCTCTCTTTTTAGCCTTGAAGGGGAACTAACAAAATTGAAGATTCCCATTCCTCACTCTGAGTTGATGAACAAGAACGCTTATAGGTCTCAGTTAAGTATCGAACCCTATATGGGTACCAAAGCCTTGAATGTTGGATCTGTACTCCACTCCGACACAGTAAACCTTCCTGATGACCAACCTGAGCTCATTTTTGGTCCTGAAGTTGACGGTCAAACTGATAATGGTGTCATGGCCCCTTTTTACATCAGCCTAAATATCCATGATCTGATATTGCACAATGCTATGCTAGATTCAGGTACTTCTCATAACCTAATGCCCAAAGCCATGATGGAAAATTTGGGACTTGAGTTCACCAGACCTTACAAATATTTGCATTCTTTCGACTCCAGCAAGGTCAAATGTATAGTCCTGATTAAAGACTTATGTATCACCTTGGCTCAAATCTCAGAAAAACATTTGGTGATGGACATCATCATGGCAGACATTCCCCCCAAGTATGGTATGTTTCTATCAAGGTCTTCGGGATTTAAATTGAGAGGAACCCTGCAGCTAGATATGTCCTACACCACCATTCCAGTTTTTGGTCAACAGCGAATACTTTACAGAGAAACATTGATGAAGTACATGGTCAGTAGTCAGGAAAAGCCACACAATTACCCACTATATTCCGCACACTCTGACCTGGATTCTTTTATTCTATATAATGATGGTGATCTTGAAGAACAAATCACACAACTAGAAGATGATGCACCTAATCCAAAGGATGATAAAGCAACTATCGAAGTAAGAAACCCCATGGTTGAGGAAAATGAGGAATTTCCAGCAGACTTTTGGAGCATGGACTTCGATGGTGATGTGAGTAAAGAAGGAGCTAGAGCCAGAGTGTGTATGCATAACCACGGATCAAAGTACTCCAAGAATCATTCCTATAAACTGAACTTCCAATGTACTAACAACATAGCTGAGTACGAGGCTTTAATGCTCGGCCTGAAATTATTGAAGAAAGTTGGTGCTGCGAAGATAATGGTAAGGGGTGATTCTGAATTAATTATCAAGCAAATCAAAGGTGAGTATGTAGCAAAACAACCCAGACTTAGAGCCTATAGAAATGTTGTTTTAGTTGCTCTCCAATTCTTTACTGAGGTTGATTTGCAGGTGATGCCTAGAGGACAAAATATACTCGCAGACGAACTGACTACGTCAGCAGCTACCTGTAAAATCCCTTTTCGTCCCACTCGCAAGTACACAGTGGAGGTGAAGTGCAAACCCACCGTTCCTGACAACATCAGATATTAGCAGGTATTTTGAAATGATGATCAAATTGAAGATTTCCTGCAATGTAAAAATGATTTCGAATGTACAAACATAGATTTAGAACAGGATGAAGAATTTGTAAATAAATCTATTTTTGAGAATGGTAGTGTAAATACAATAGTTGTTGAAGAAATCAGTGAAAATGATGTAGATTTTGATATCCTGCAGTTGAAAAATAATGTGTTACCTAGAGGGTTAGTTCCATTGGAAGACTTGTTTGATTTTAACGTTGCAGCCAAAAAACTGAAAAATTGAAGATAGCAGTAAAGAGGTTGAAGACTGTAACATAGGAACAGAATAAAACCCTAAAATGGTAAAACTATCTAAATCCCTGCCACCCAAGCAAAAAAGAAAATACATTGCACTTTTTAAGGAATATATAGATGTTTTTGCTTGGGGTTATGAGGACTTAAAATCCTATGACACAAGCATCATACAACACCAAATTCCTATAAAAGAAGAACATAAACCTTTCAGGTAGAAACTTAGGAGAATTAATCCCAAGTTGCTTCCCCTAATAGAGAAAGAAATCAAAAAGATGTATGATGCCAAGATTATAGTCCCTTTGAGATTTTCCAAATGGATTTCTAATCTAGTTCCAACCAGGAATAAAACTGGCGAGATCAGGCTCTGTATAGATTTCAAATATCTGAACAAAGTCTCCCTCAAAGACAATTACCCTTTACCCAAAATGGACCATATTTTACAAAGGGTGGTTAGATCCAGTAAGATCTCCTTACTGGACGGTTTCTCTGGTTACAACCAAGTTCTGGTCCATCTGAAAGATCAAGAGAAGACAACTTTTACCACACCCTGGGAAACCTTCATGTATGTGAAGATGCCTTTCGGTCTGATGAACGTTGGGGATACTTTCCAAAGAGAAATGGATATTGCCTTTGTAGAAGAGACTGGGAAATTTATAGTCATTTATCTGGATGAGGTAACTGTTTACTCCAAATATGACAAAGAACATTTCCTCCACCTCAGACGTGTGTTTGAGAAGTGCAGGAAATTTGGGATTTCATTAAATCCTAAGAAAAGCCTTTTCGAGTTAGAGGAAGGTAAACTGCTAGGACACATAATCTCAAAAGACGGAATTAAAATAGATCCCAGTAGGATAGAAGCCATCCAGAAGGTGGAACACCCTAGGAACCTCAAATAACTACAATATTTCATTGGCAAAATAAATTTCCTTAGAAGATTCATACCAAACTTGGCCGAACTTCTTAGGAATATCACCAATATGTTAAAAAAGGACACCAAAATCAAATGGAACGTTGAGTCCAAACAGTCATTTGAGCAAGTGAAACATTCTCTCACCAAAGCTCCAACTCTGATTAGCCCAGACTATACCAAATACGTTTACCTCTTCTCCTTCGCATCTGAGCACATTATAGCAGCAGTATTGTTGCAGAAAAACAGTGAAGGGTACGAGCAACCTATAGCCTTTTTCAGCAAAGCTTTAAGAGACGCAGCGTTGAATTATAATATTATGGAGAAACAAGCCTTCACCCTGGTAAAGGCTATAAAATATTTTAGGGTCTATATTCTCCACTGTCACACAATTGCATACGTCCCAAACATAGTGCTTAAAGATATTCTGACCCAGGATAATCCGGATGGAAGAAGAGGAAAATGGATTGCGGTCATTTTGGAATACGACATTGAAATAAAACCTACTAAACTGATCAAAGGACAGGGTTTCGCCAAACTGATGGTTGAGTCTAATTTTCATTCTTTAGATATTAACTTTTTGGCTGCAGTAGACAGACCGGAAGAGAAGGCGACTCCAAGCATAAAGGAGGCATTCTTAAATTCCCCTTAGTACACAAACCTCATTTTTGTACTCCACAATTTACAGGCTCCTCCAGGTTTGACTAAGACCAAATCTAGGTTTATTAAATTGAAAGCATTGAAATTTTGTATTCTAGAAGGAAATCTCTATTGGAAAGATCCTGGTGGTGTCTTGCTTAATTGCTTATTAAAATATGAAGCTGACAAAGTTCTTCAATATTTTCATGCAGGAGACTGTGGTGGGCACCTGAGTTGGAAGACCATAGCTAACAAGATTCTGAGAGCTGGCTTTTACTGGCCTACTCTGTTTTTTGACATTCATAAGAAGGTTACTTCTTGCCACCAGTGTCATATTTTTTAAGGTAAAAGGAATCTTCTGCCACTCCCAATAAAACCCATCTCTGTTGAATCTCCTTTCCAACAGTGGGGGCTGGACTTCATTGGTGAAATACATCCTCCCTCTTTGGGCCAACATAAATGGATACTCACGACCACAGACTACTTCACTAAGTGGATCGAGGTTGTACCATGCAAGCAAGCTACTGACTCTGTCATCATCAAGTTTTTAGAAACTAACATTTTGTCTCGTTTTGGATGCCCCAGAAAAATTATAGCTGACTATGCAGCGGCTTTCAGATCCAAAAGGCTCATAGATTTTTGTAATCAATATCATATTACTTTGGGACATTCGATGGCTTATTATCCATAGGGAAATGGGCTAGCTAAATCTTGTAACAAAAATTTGGTGAACATCCTCATAAAGACACTACAGGAAAACAAAAAATCATGGCATAATAAGTTGGTTTTCGCACTCTGGGCTGACAGAATTAGCAACAAAAGATCAATTGGTATGTCTCCATACCATTTGATGTATGGCATCGAGGCAGTTTTTCCCCTTTCATTAGTAGTTTTGGTCATGAAACCATTGCAGGAAACACAAGAAGAACCAAACGATGTCCAACGAAGAATAAACCAAATGATCCACCTAATGCAATCTAGAGAAGAAGTTTACAATAGAACTCAAGTGATCCAGGAAAATATTAAAAATATTTATGACAAGAGAACCAAAGAGGATAACTTTGAATTGGGTGATCTAGTTTTGAGGTGGGACTCCAGAAATGAAGATAAAGGTAAACATGGAAAGTTCGATAGCTTGTGGAAGGGTCCCTACACCATTCAATCCTTCAGAGGAAATAATTCTTTTCTACTTGCTAATAGTGATGGATCAGACCTGCCAGGGGGACCCATAAATGGCAGGACGATGAAGTATTACTTTCCACCTCAGTAGAGAGATCACCATTCCATTCCATTGTATATATCATTTCTTTTACAAGTCTTTTAGGTGTAGGTGTTTTTTTTCAAGTGTTTGAAGCCCGTGGAGAAGGCCCTAAGACACTAAAAATGTCATCAAAATTTCTGAAATAAAGCAAGTCAGATGACAAAAGAAGCTCTAGAAGAAATTCTTCAAGATCACAAGAAACAAGATTCTTGGCATCTCGCAAGGAGGATACCATCCCTAGGTGGAGCCACTGTTATAACCCTATAATTTATAGGATCAACTATTGATTGTATTTTTTTCCCTTAAGTGTTTTTGACTTGCAGAGACTACTACATCCTGAAAAAGAAAAGAAAAAGAAAGAAAAAAAAAATGAGAAAAGAATAAAAGAGGGCATAAAATAAATTAAATAAATCCTCATGCAATAACAATGGCTTGATCCATACAGTCTAAGCATGGCCAATCCCTTTTAAATTGATGTTGATAGGATTAGTGAATAAGCTTGGCTAAACTGTTTAATCTTGGCCAAGTAGATAGGCTAGCTAGTGAATAAATTTGACAAAACTGCCCAATCTTGGTCAAATAACCCTAAGGTGGAGTAATTTCTTAGTCCAACAGTTTAAACTGGGCTAAATGTCATAGGGAAGTAGGTTAGAAATTAGGTTAGATCATAGGTTAGTTAGCTTGATTTCAATAAAACATGCATGATGATCGCTGTTGATTCATATCTTTGAAGTTTGAAAGTATGATTGCCTGACCCCCATGGTGATAAAAGCAGGGAAAGTTGCGCAAACCCACAAAAAGGTGCAAGCCTAAGTCCCCACTATAGATATGATTTCACGCTGGAATATTAAAGAGAGCACATAGATGAACGGATGAGACACTGACGCTTAGATCTACAGTCAACAAGTCTTTCCGGACCCCCCCCCCCTGACCATTTTTCCTTTAACGGTGGGAGGG
>SNQJ01S0082159.1:4420-18629 GCA_010110895.2 Picea sitchensis
TGAGTCTATTATTTAGGAGGTTGTTAGCTAGTTGGTTGTGAGAGAGATTCTCTCCAACTAAGTCTACTAGTTATTGTAAATAATTCAATTATTCAATATAGAACATATTGTGTGTGTAATAATGTCTCATCTCTCATATTTTCTCTTGGTATCAGAGCAGGACCAGGCTTGACTCCCTCACGAGAGAGCCTAAGAAAATGAGAGAGACGTGAGTTATAATCCTGTGTAAATATGTAGGATTAGTGTTAGTGTAGGTGAGAGTAGATTAATTTTTTTGTGAGTGATTGATGGAGTGTGTATTTCTTGTGAATAGTTCTATGTGACTATGTGAGAGATTTTCCCCCATATTTTATTTCCATCAAAGGTCATGGTGTAAGACTGGCTTGGATACATTTTTTATCTAGACTATTTTCCTAGAGAACTTGTGAGCACCATGGTTGGATACCTAGGTGTCTCGATAGATGGAAGTATGTCTATAGGATGGATAATTGTTCATTATTTGTAGTTAAATTTAAATTTATTTCTTGGTTTGAAGAAATTGTATTTCCAAATCTAGAAGGGATCAAGTGCAAGTAAAATCTCAGTATGGATGGTTGTTCAGTAAGTTCAGGATTTGTGGATCTAGGGAACGATCCCTCATTAGTTTTTGAAGATATGTGAGTGGATTTATAATGAGGTTACATGACAAGTGCATGATTTGTTGTATAGTAATTGACTTCGGGAGATCTATGAGTTCAAGGAGGGAACTTGATAATTCAACTCGGTAGCTACACATTTACTAGGGTTAAGAGACAACTTGATGGAGGTAGTAGCCTGGAAGATTTCAAAATGTTTAAGGGATGTTTATGAAGTTCATACCTAACAAGGATCAAGACAAGTACTCATTAAGAAAGGGTGTTGTAGTAATTAACTCCTACTTGTCTTATTGTTAATGTGGGATTATTCATAATGTGGTTTGTTAATGTATTTTTTATTGTAATGTAAAGATTATTCTCTACATGAGTTGTTTGAGTCTATTATTTAGGAGGTTGTTGTTAGCTAGTTGGTTGTGAGAGGGATTCTCTCTGACTAAGTCTCCTAGTTTGGTGTGTGGTTAAGATATTCTCTCAAACTCTCCTATATTGGAAATAATGGAGTCACAATCTATTGAAAAAACCAACAAGCTCTACACCTTAAATTCATGAAACAATGAAATGATAGTGACCTCTTTTTTTATTTTTAATATTTGTTATTATGATATAATAATGTATGTGTGTGTCATCATAGTGGTGGGTGAATCAAGGGTCAATTTTATATTCAATTTTTAATTTTAATAACAAAATTGAGATAATTATAATTGATATAAACCATTGTTTATTGTGAATACCAAATTGCAAGAAGAAACACTTAAATTATTTGGATCAGAACATAATAAAAAGGGATTGGGTAGCTCTATGATCAATGAACTAAGGATGTAAATATAGAAAAAAACTAGATGGTAATATTCCATTAATAAATATGGGGATGGGGTCGTTGAGGGAAGTTGAAGGAAAGAATCCTATGAGAGTGGTGTGTCCAAAAGTAATGGGTATCAAAGTATCTTACATATTGGATCTATATGATTTTTGAACCAAGGCATGTGGAATAAAAAAACATACTTTACGAAGAAAAATAGTATTCCCAAAAGTGTTTGGGCAACTATCTCCTTATTAGTCCCTGTTGTAGGCATAGAGGGACTATAGGAATCGATAATTCATTGACTTCATATTAGTTTGTCCTTTGACCACAAATATTTGCATAATATCTATTGTTGGAGCTAGGGAACTAAAAACATTGAATTTTTTATAATAAAAAGTACGATATATATAATGATATGATTGGATAACAGATTGGAGGTCTTATTGTNCCTATATTGGAAATAATGGAGTCACAATCTATTGAAAAAACCAACAAGCTCTACACCTTAAATTCATGAAACAATGAAATGATAGTGACCTCTTTTTTTATTTTTAATATTTGTTATTATGATATAATAATGTATGTGTGTGTCATCATAGTGGTGGGTGAATCAAGGGTCAATTTTATATTCAATTTTTAATTTTAATAACAAAATTGAGATAATTATAATTGATATAAACCATTGTTTATTGTGAATACCAAATTGCAAGAAGAAACACTTAAATTATTTGGATCAGAACATAATAAAAAGGGATTGGGTAGCTCTATGATCAATGAACTAAGGATGTAAATATAGAAAAAAACTAGATGGTAATATTCCATTAATAAATATGGGGATGGGGTCGTTGAGGGAAGTTGAAGGAAAGAATCCTATGAGAGTGGTGTGTCCAAAAGTAATGGGTATCAAAGTATCTTACATATTGGATCTATATGATTTTTGAACCAAGGCATGTGGAATAAAAAAACATACTTTACGAAGAAAAATAGTATTCCCAAAAGTGTTTGGGCAACTATCTCCTTATTAGTCCCTGTTGTAGGCATAGAGGGACTATAGGAATCGATAATTCATTGACTTCATATTAGTTTGTCCTTTGACCACAAATATTTGCATAATATCTATTGTTGGAGCTAGGGAACTAAAAACATTGAATTTTTTATAATAAAAAGTACGATATATATAATGATATGATTGGATAACAGATTGGAGGTCTTATTGTTGGCTTCATTATTCCCAATGTTTTATATGTTAGCATATCCAAACTTTTTGATCGTATACAGTATTTTTGAATCATATATTTTTCTTTTGCATTGCTTGAAGGTGGATTAATGCTAGCATTAGTTTGAATGTTTGTGTTAGCATTTTCTGCTAGATAAATTTGTCCCAATGTTTAAGATGCTAGAATATCCAACGTTTGTCCTTTGAATACATTCTCTATTGTTCGAACTATTGTTACTAATTTTATTTTATAATAAATTATAATAATAATAAAAAAATGGTACGTAAGAGACCTTCCACACTGCATTCTTTCTTAAATGTTTACAAATCATTTCTGACGGACTTAAATGTTTACCTAACAACCTTCGTAGCATTAAATGTTTACTTAGTAGGCTTGTTACAATACATTTTCTTATGGTTTTTTTTTATATGCAATGTTCTCTGCGGTCAATTTGGGCAATATTGTGCTTCAACGACATTGTTGGTTCACCTATTCATGCTTGCTTATTGCATCTCCATTGATTTCTTATTTTCCTATTGTTGTTGTTATTGTTTTCTTGTTTGTCTTGTTGCAGTTTGCACATTTTCGAGTTCTGCAACCGTGATTGGAATTACAATATTCCTAGTCAATTCGTTGGTGCTTGCTTCTTTATTCGCTGGATGCTTCTTATTTTCATTTGATTCATCTTTCCAGGGTTCGAGTCTTTTGGTTGTAGTTGGGCCTTTTGGTGCTTCTTAAATGGGTTATTATTTTCTACTTGCTCTTGTTTGCCTAAGCTTTGCAATGTTGGGGTGTTGCATCTACAGTTGGATCTGTTGTTACATTTTTTTGCAGTTGGCTCCCCATAAGATACTATTAAGATAGAATAACATGCAAAATTTTGTAGTTGATGTAAATTGCATCTCTTACAACTTCAACCAAAGTTTGTCGGGCTCCAACTATATTTCATAGCTGGTGATGCTTTTTCCATGGTTTATGTCTTACTATAGTTTCATAGTTATGAGAGTAAGTGTTGTTGTATGAGCGATATAGTTATTCTCTCCCTTTTTTTTCCTCTTGTAAACTTTCTCATTTTTTACCTTTTGTTCATTCGTTCTATTATGTGTTTTTGGTGCTATACTTTCTCACATTTCTGTGCTTGCAGGTTTTCGGTGTGGTGAACTGACAAATCGTTATCTCCATCTATATCTTCACATCACGATTCTGACCGACCATCGTTCAGTTGCATACTTAGCCAACTTTATGATCATGGCTTCGTGGATAGGTGCTATTGAGCTATGGTAACTCGTGTTCGGTGTATACATCTTGCACCTATAAATTTCATTCTCTACAATTCGACCCCGCACTCCTCTAAATCGCAACCTTGCCTCTGTCTATGATGACTCTGTCTATCTGACCCGCCTTTCCATACCTAGTCGATTTTTCAAAGTTTCACGGGTTCACACGTTCTCGGGTTTAGAAAATTTTAAAACCATTTTGTCGCTCCCCTCCATCCCTGCTACCTTCCGCCCTTCCGAATGGACATTAATTATGCTTTCAAAAGTGACAACCGACTAGACAGGTTTGAAAAGATTGGCTTTAATAAGAAAAAATCTCGAGGACATATCCCATTAAAATGCATAGGCAAATATTATGGGATTTGATAATGTTTTTTTCCTTCATTTTGAATGTGTGATTTTTTTTTTGGCTCTTTTAGTTTTTTAAAGGCTTCATCATAGTAATAGTGCAATATTGTACTACCTCACTACCATCCACGAACATGTCATCCATAGAGGCCTTGACATCATGTCCCTCTTTAATATTGTGCATATGTTAGAAGTTGTCAGATTTGAGAATCAGTTCGGATATGGGAATGTTATTACATACTATCAGTCACTATTCAATGCACATATTCGAAAAGATTGGCATTAATAAGAGAAAATATCGAGGGCATCTATCATTAAGACGAATTAAACCAAAATCTATGGAATATCATACTGTCATCCTGCAGCGTTGCTTTTAAATACTTATTTCCATTTCTCTCTATCATCAAAGAGTTGGGCTTTAGGGTGCCTTTGTTCTAATGTTCCTGGTCATAGACATGTAATACAACTTAGAGATGACATTGAGGCCCAAATGAAAGAAGAGAGAATGGTTTTATGTGATGTGATATTTGAGCCAAAAAAAAACTTTGTTATCCAACAAAAACTCAAACAGGGAAAACAAAAGCAAGTATATTATGGTTGGTGTTCTCCCTGTATTCGATGCTTTGGTTGGTTGAAAATCCTACCTGGAGATTTGTTTGTTGATCTTCTTTTTTTTCTTGCTGGGAGTTGGAAGGGATTTTTAGGTCACTTGCAAAATGATCCTTCGTTGAAGTATATAGTTTCTTCCAACAACACATATTTGGCAAGTGTATCGAATTCTGTAGAGCACACAAGAATTTGTATTCATCAAAGGAGTCACACTTACCGTGGCTTGCAAAATGGTCTATAATATTCGGAAATGACGCGAAATATTACTCATTCACGAATGTACCCAAAAGAGGGTAAGAGAAACTATATGGGTGGATAAAATCACAAAGTAAAATTACAAAAGTTTCTATTTCAAAGTTTGTTGAGCTACTTCTAGGTGTGGTAACAAACTTGACAGAAAGCCATGTTATTTGCCAAAGTTTGTTCATTTTCCTCTGGATGTAGTTACAGAATCCACATACAATCAACTGTATATCGCTACTGCACATTTTTTATTTTACTACTCCTATGCATATAATTGGATTATGGACTTTGCAACATTTTCTGAGGATTACTTTATACTACCACCTTCTACAAGAGGTTTCGCGTGTTCAGGTAATGATTTGGTTTCTGAAAATCACCTTTTACTACCACCTTCATGTAATCATCTTATTTCATTCTTTAGAAGCGACCTTAATGTAGTGGTGTGTTTCCAGTTATGTTTTAACGTAATGGCAATCTTCCTGTTGTTTCCCTTGCGTTGGATGGGGAAAATGCATATCTTCTGTTGCATTTTATGCGATATTTGAAAAAAAAAAAATGTTCAAGCCATACAATTTCCTTTTTTTCCTTTTTTTCTAATATAGAACAATGTGCTTTTTTTAACAGAAGCCTGTTCAAAAATTTGTAGGCGTTGTTTGGGGTTCACGTCCTTCAAGGATGTTAAGTAATCACAAAATTAATATTGTTTTTGACAATGCAATTGAGCCATCATACACTATGGAAATTGGATTGACACTACAATGTCAGATAATAGATGTCTAGCATGTGCCTAATGTCAAGGTCATTATCACACATGACACCCAATGTCCAAAGATTTATGGACTCAAACCAACATTGTAGATTTCGTGAGAAAGAAACATTAAAGTCGATGTTCTTTGCAAGTCTGACAATCCTGCAGTTTAAGTACTTTGACAATGACAACCCTTCTTGTTCAACGCATTGTTGCAGTGCATTCAGTAGCACTATTCCCATTTCCACCACCAATGTCAATGTCTGATGTCGAAGCTATCTAGAGCATGGGGTCACCGCCTATGTGGATGCCTGAAGGTGAAACTACCTGGATCGAAATTTGATTGTATGTCGAGTCTCTTGCTACATCCAGAGGTCACTCAACACTATTTGACATAGAAAATGGATGTCTGTCTATTCTGTTACAACTTTGGCATAAAATGTTTTGTAATTTCATAATATTTATTCAAACTCCCATACAATTTCTCATGTTGGTTGGTATCCAATTTTATAATTTCCTACTGAGTGTATTTAGGCATGGAGTAATATTTGGCGTGACTTCTGAACATTCCATACCTTTCTGTGGGCTACCATGTTTTCCACCCCTACAACGAAATATATATTATGATGCGATCTGCAGTATTTGATACACTTGCTAGACCTGTGCTACTGGAAGAAGTCATGTACTTCAACAAAAGAAAATTTTGCAGCTGTCTTGGACGTTCCTTCCAATTTACTGTAATAAAACAAAGAAGTTCAACATACAAATCTTCAGGCAGGATTTTCAACCAAACAGATGATCGAATACAGGGAGAATAACAGTCACAACATAGTTGAATTTTTTTTCTATCTCATCTTTTTTTGCCTAACAAGATTTGTTTCCCCCATAATTGACGTCACATAAAACAAGTCCCTTGACTTTGAATTGGGCCTGAATTGCATTTCTAAGTTGTCTCGGATGTCAATGGTCAGGACCATTACAAGGAAGGCACCTTAAACCCCAAGCTTTCAATGGCAGAGGGAAATTAATACTTAACAAAGAATGGAATGTTGAATAA
Source organism: Picea sitchensis (assembly GCA_010110895.2). Lineage (NCBI taxonomy): Eukaryota > Viridiplantae > Streptophyta > Pinopsida > Pinales > Pinaceae > Picea > Picea sitchensis. The sequence continues at coordinate 11,357 of SNQJ01S0082159.1, forward strand.
CCATCCAATGCAAGCGATCCATGTCTAGAAGAGACAAACTATTCAAAAAACTTGGATAGATCTAGTTGGCAACACCAATTAATTCCAAGACTTGAAATTGATATTCAAAACATTCTTTTTTACAAATCAAGCATTTGATCATCAAGAAGACCATCAACAAGATTCGTTATTGTACATATTTGTTATTGGTCGGCGGCAGGCCAAATCGTTGTCATTGTGGCAAATAATCTCAGTTGTATTTTGTAACCCATCTTATTTGAATATAGAATATTTGCAGTTTTATTTTTTTATGGTGTTTTCCAATCTCTGGTATTGCTTTTCATTTTATTTTGTACCTTTTTTTTGTGTGTCGTTAAACATGGACGATAATATTTTCTCTCTGCTGCCCAGTACTTTGATTTAAATAAAGGATACTCTGTTTGTTCCTTACATTCTACATGGAAGAATAATTTTTCATAGGCCATACTTATGTGGTGCCCACCCTATACTTAAAGAAAGAAATTGGAGGACCCGTCCTTCTTTCATTTTTTGGGGTCACATAAATAAAATGAATGAATGACTATGAAAATAAGGAAACTCAAGTGTTGACGCCATGTTCCTATTCAATATCTTGCATATATTGCAGATTCTTCTATTTGATAATATCCATACATATATACTAATATGAGTACTATTGGAATAAATATAAAAACTTTCTCTTGGCCAAAACTTAGCCAATTATCTAGCCATCGGGTCCCAGGTTTGCGGTATCCAACACCTATGTCCCTTGTTTCGTCATATACATCTTGCAGCCAAAGAACTTCAGTGATCTGCAATTTATGCTTTAACTAGTGAGAACTCACCAGGGGTTAGAAAAGATTGGCATTAATAAAGGAACATTAGATTTTCTTTTGTGAGATACTTAGCCCTTTTCCCCTTTTCTTCTTCCTGACTATTATCTCTTTCTAGTTATATACTTAGTTTCCTTTCTATGATCACAGGTTCTAGGGTTGGCGGGCTGACATATCTTCATATCCATATATATCCTCACATGATGAATCCGACCGACCGTTGTTCAGTTCCATACTTAGCCAATTTTATGGTTGCAGTTGTTGGGTTGGCGCTTTTGAACTCTATTACTTCTTGTTGCGTTATATACATCTTGCACTCAAAACTTACGTTTTTTCAACGAAAATTGTGAACTGAACGACATCCTGCAAATTGGGATATGATTTTCATTTGAAACAGAAATAATCTATTAATATATATTAATATGAATATTATTGAAATAAATATCAAGACTTTTTCTTGGCCAATACTTAGCCAATTATCTAGCCACCAGGTCCTGTGTTCATGGTATCCAACACCTATGTTCTTTATTCCGTCATATACATCTTGCATCCAAAGAACTTTTGTGATCTGCAATTTATGCTTTTACTAGTGAGAACCTAACAAGGGTTTGAAAACATTGGCATTAATAAACGAAAGTGGATTTTCTACTATCAGATACTTAGCCCTTTTCCCCTTTTCTTCTTCTCATCCATTATCTCTTTCTGGTTATATACTTAGTCACCTTTCTATGATCACAGGTTGTGGGGTTGGCCAGCTAACATATCTTCATCTCCATCTATATCCTCACATGAAGAATCTGACCGACTGTTGTTCCTTTCCATAATTAGTCAATTTTATAGCTGCAGTTGTCGGGTTGGCGCATACGAACTCACCTTTTCTTCTTCCTGTCCATTATCTCTTTCTGGTTATATACTTAGTCACATTTCTATGATATTCGGTTCCAGGTTTGGCAGGTTGGAATATCTTCATATCCATATATATCCTCACATGATGAATTCGAGTGACTATTGTTCCTTTCCATACTTAGCCAATTTTATGGCCATGGTTTCCAAGTTGGCGCTTACTAACTCGACTTATTATTTTTCAGTGATATACATATTGCACTCAAAACTTTTGTGATCTACAATTCCATCATGGGCTCCTCGAATAAATTAACTTCGCTCAAAGCATATTTCGTTGCCTTCCATCCCCACTAACTTTTCATCCCTCCTAATATACATTAACTATGCTCTTACTAGTGACAACTGAACACATTGGTACGAAATAATTGGCACATGGTCCTCTGCCATATACAAATTGACTACCAGACTCCGACATCATCCCCTCTTTCATGTTACATAGTATGCATTCAAATGTTTCAAGCTATACAATTTGGCTATCAGGGCCTCACGTCTTCTAAGGAGACCTTGTCACCCTATTTTGGATCCTCGCATTGGCGGGTTCACTAAATATCCAACTCTTAGTCATTGTTTCCTATTCTACCCATCCTCGTACTTCTTTCCAGATATGCAACATGAATGGTTTAATACTAAAACAACATCATGCAACAATCGTGAAGATCATCTTTAATAAGACAAAGTATTGAGAACCAACCATCCCTATAGAACTTGTCCAGAAACATGCAAAGAAGATCTTGCCAGGTAATGGCAAAGATATTACAAACTTCAATATATTAGCGAAAACAAGTCTCGACCAACGTTTCCATGTTCAATACTTGGAGAATTTTTTTATTGCAGGTTTCCGTATTGACGGCCTCAAAATTTTGTTTTGAATCTTCTGGGAGTTGCAAAAAGTGCTCAGAGTTCCGCAATATACAATTTGTCCGCTGGAATGTATAAAAAATCTTAATTTTTCCTCTTCACCCCCCCTATTATCCCTTTGTGTTTCTATATTTAGTCGCATATATATGATCATGGCCTCATGGGTTCGCAAATTGACAACTCTTTATCTATATCTTCACACCATGAGCCCGACCGACCGCAGTCCCTTTAAATAATTAGCCAATTATCTGATCACCGGGTCCCGGGTTTGTGGTATCCAACACTTATGTCCCTTGTTCCATCATATACATATTGCACCCAAAGAACTTTTGTGATCTGCAATTAATTATTTTACTAGTGAGAACTCACTAGGGGTTCGAAAGGATTGGCATTAATAAACGAACAGTAGATGTTGCTTATGGATTTCAACGAAATTTGCAAACCGAACAGGATCTTGCAAATTGGAAGATGATCTACATTTGGACCAGAAATAATCTATTAATATATATTAATATGAATACTATTGGAATAAATATAAACACTTTCTCTTAATTTTTCCTCTTTTCTCCCCCTCTATTATCCCTTTGTGGTTCAATATTTAGTTGCATCTATATGATCATGGCCTCTTAGATTCGCAAATTGGTAACTCTTTATCTATATCTTCACACCATGAGCCCGACCGACCACAGTCCCTTTCAATACTTAGCCAATTAGCTGATCACTGAGTCTCGGGTTTGCAGTATCCAACACTTTTGTCCCCTGTTCCATCATATACATATTGCACCCAAAGAACTTCCATGATCTGCAATTTATGCTTTTACTAGTGAGAACTCACCAGGGGTTCGAAAGGATTGGCATTAATAAATGAACAATAGATGTTATTATGTGAGATACTTAGCCCTTTTTCCCTTGTCTTCTTCCCGTGTATTATCACTTTCTAGTTATATACTTACTCACCTTTCTATGATCGCGGGTTCCAGCATTGGAGGGCTGGCATATCTTCATCTCTATCTATATCCTCACATGAAAATCTGACCAACCATTGTTCCTTTCCATACTTAGCCAATTTTATGCCCACGGTTGTCGGGTTGGCGCTTTCGAACTCTGTTTCTTCTTGTTCCATGATATACATCTTGCACTCAAAATTTCCATGATCTACAATTCCACCATGGACTCCTTAGCCTTTTTTCCCTTTTCTTCTTCCCTTTGTTATCACTTTTTTCTTATATACTTAGTCTCCTTTCTATGATCGTGGGTTCTAGCATTGGTGGGCTGACATATATTCATCTCCATCTATATCCTCACATGACGAATCCAACCGACCACTTTTCCTTTCCATACTTAGCCAATTTTATGGCCGTGGTTGTTAGGTTGGTGCTTTTGAACTCTGTTGCTTCTTGTTCTGTGATACATCTTGCACTCAAAAATTTTGTGATCTACAATTCCACCATGGGCTCCTCGAACTTGCAACCTTCACTCTACCATAGTTCACAAATGTTTCAAGGTATCTGTCACTACCTTCCATCCCCACTAACTTTCTGTCCTTCCTTATATACATTAGTTATGCTCTTACTAGTGACAACTGAACACACTGGTATGAAACAGTTGTCATCCGACCCTCTGCAATATACAAATTGACTACTGGATTCCAACATCGTTCCCTCTTCCATGTTACAGATTATCCATTCAAATGTTTCAAGTGATACAATTTGACCGTCAGGGCCTCACATCTTCTGGGGAGAACTTGTCACCCTATTTTGGATCCTTGTGTTGACGGGTTCACGAAATCTCCAATTCTTGGTCATTATTTCAGATTGGCACTTTAGAACTCTGTTGCTTTTTGTTCCATGATATACATCTTGCACTCAAAATTTATGTGATCTACAATTCCACTGCGGACTCCTTAGCCCTTTTTCCCTTTTCTTATTCCCATGTATTCTCGCTTTCTGGTTATATACTTAGTCACCTTTCTATGATATTGGGTTCTAGCGTTGGTGAGTTGACATATCTTCATATCCATCTATATCCTCACATGCCGAATCTCACTGACCGTTGTTCCTTTACATACTTAGCCAATTTTATGGAAGCAGTTTTCGGGTTGGTGCTTTCAAACTCTATTTCTTCTTGTTCCGTGATATACATCTTGCACTCAAAACTTTTGTGATCTACAATTCTATCGTGGACTCATCGAACTCGCAAGATTCACTCTACCATGGTTCATAAATGTTTCAAAGTATCTGTCATTTCCTTCCATCCACACTAACTTCTCATCCTTCCTAATATACATTAGTTATTCTCTTACTAATGAAAACTGAGTAGACTGGTATGAAACAATAGGTATATGGCCCTCCGCAATATACAAATTGACTATTGGATTCTGACATCATCCCCTCTTCTTTGTTACAGATTATGCATTCAAATGTTCTGAACGATACAATTTGACCTTCGGGGCCTCACGTCTTCTAGGGAGACCTTGTAACCCTATTTTTTATCCTCATGTTGATGGGTTCACAAAATCTCCAATTCTTAGTCATTGTTTCCTGTTCCAGCCATCCTCGTACTTCTTTCCAAATATGCAACACCAAAGGTTTAATACTAAAACGACATCATGCAACAACCATAAGGATCGCCATTAATAAGCCGAAGTCTCGAGGACTAACCATCCCTACAGAACCTGTCAAGAAACATGCAAAGAAGATCTTGGCGGGTAAAATTTCAATATATTAGCGAAAACAAGTTCGGGCCAACATTTCCCTATTCCATACTTGGACACTTTTTCGATTGTGGGTTCCTGGATTGACGACCTCAAAATTGTGTTTGGAATATTCCGCAACTTGCAAATAGTTCCATGAGTTCTGCAATATACAATTTTTTTGTTGGAATGCCCCATCACGAGCCCATCCATCCGTCGTTCCTTTTAATACTTAGCCCCAAGTTGGTTGTATTTCCATGGCATTGTACATTTACTGTGGATCCCTGTTTCATACTTAGACATTTTTTCGATTGCGGCTTCTTGGACTCGCGGGATCAGGATTGTGTTTCCAATGTTCCATGACTAGCAAGAAGTACCCAAAGTTCCGTGATATATAGTTTGTCCATAGGAAAGAATCATCATGCCCGAGAGATATAATTTGACCCTTGGGCCCTCACCTCTGTTGGATGTATCTTGTAGCCCTATTTCAAAGAATCACCAATCGCTTTTGATAATTAGCCATTCCTTACTTGTTGTTTTGTGTCCCCTCCACCTTCCTACTTCTCTTTGTAAATGCAATTGGTATTCTTTAATGCTAGAACTTCATTGTGCATGAACCTTAAACATGTCATTAATGACCATCATCTCGTTTGTGTGATACATTTTGTGTTCAAGTCCCAAAACATACAGTTTTACCTTCGAGAAGTCACGTCTCCTAGGGAACCATTGTCGCCTTGATTCTGAGGCCCGTTCGACGACTTTCCATACTTCCCCATTTCATGGAATCTCTTTCGTGATTCCTCGGGTTGGCAGGTTCACGAAATCTCCAATTCTTAGGCATTGTTTACTGAGCCCGACCAAGGTTTATTGCCAATATTTCATCATGCAACATCTGTATTGACCGTCATTAAAAAGAAAAAGCTTGACTCGTCGAATTTAAATTAATTTATCTTCTCTTATTTTTTCTTTATGGGATATATATTACAAGTTTCAATATATTAGCAAAAACAAATCTGCCCAGTTGTTTCTCTATTCCACACTTAAGCCACTTTTTTTATTGCGGGTTCTTGGATAGGAGGGCTCACTTTTGCACCTCCATTATTTTGTGTCCTGCAAACATTACCCAGACTTCTATGATATACAAATTTCCCTCTGGACTGTCCTATCATACCCTCTTCAGTGTTACGCGTATTGAACTCAAAAAGTTCTGAGACATACGATTTGACCCTTGCACCCTCACCTCGAACATTTGTACCTTGTAACCTTATTTTGAAGCCCTCCCGACAACTTTCCATAATTAGACACTCCTTAACTACTCTTTCCCATCCCTGCGACCTCTGTACTTCTTTCTTAATATCGAATTAGAAACCTTTCATGTTAACATCTCACCATGCAGGAACCGTCAACATTGTCATTAATGAGCGAAATGATCGAGGAGATCTCCCATTAATATGCACTAAACCAACATTTGTGGAGAGTTATATTGTCCCTTCTGATTGTTCATCTCAAACATGGGTCGACGCATTGGCCCGTTCAAGAAATCTACAATTCTTAATCGCTCATTGTGTTGGATTACTGAGAGGGGGGGTAAATCAGTAATAGAGCAATTTAATCCTTTTTAACCATAAAATCCAAGTGGTATATCAATGAAACATTATCATCCAATAACTATAGATTAGATAAGCAATGAACAAATGAACAAACATGCACATACATAGTACACCAGTGTTTTACATGGAAACCCAAATCGGGAGAAAACCACATAATGCTTTTTCTTATATGTCTTGAAGAATTACATTCATTGGAAGCACCAGCTTCTTTTTTTTTTCAGCTACAACTGGAAGGAGGCTCCAACCCCCTAGTTTATTAGGCTACAACCTGAGGAAATCTCCAAATCCCAAATTCTCTAGCCACAACCAGAAGGAGGCTACAACCCCCTATGTTCTTCGACTACAACCAGAAGGTGGCTACAACCACCTGTCCTTGCCCC
>SNQJ01S0082159.1:21120-35252 GCA_010110895.2 Picea sitchensis
TCATTATTCCACAATTAAGCATGGGTTCTCTTACTTTGCAAAGCATCTTCCCATGAGGGCTTTCACCATAAGGGGACCACTTTGGAGTTCATCCATCTTTACTTCTTATCAACCATGACAAGACAATAATGAGGCATATTTACATCAAACAATATTGGCTTGATTACCCAAACCTTTGTGTTGTGGGGCTTTCTTCAAGGGTTTACATCAATGACAACCAACCTTAATCAACACATTGTCGTATCCGCCATGTTCGCACTTCTATGTGTGCAATTACCAGTCTTTAATGTTAACAACGCATCATGCAACAGTCGTTCAAATTGTCATTAATGAGAGAAAATCTCAAGGAGATCTCCCATTCACACACATTGGATTGTAATACCATGTTTCCCCCAGTCTGTAAATATAACTATATTGGCCAAGGAACTATGACAAACCTAAAAGTGTGAATGTTTTATTTGATGGACCTTTGTACAAAAGGTCAATGAATGTAAATTTTGTTATTTTAATAGAAAATGGTTACATGTTGCATGACTTCTGAAAGAGGGGATGTGCTAAGAGAAACCCACAAATTCTATAAAAGGTGATGGAGGAGACCCGAAATTGTTGCGTTAACATCCACCGAACCAGTACCATGCTGGAATTAATTGTTCAGATCAGAACAACCCTCTGACCCGGGAATGAATTACAGTCGGGCTGGTAGGTGGGAAGACCTCCTCAAGAGTTAATGAGGGGATGGGGCAGACCACCCATCCGTAAGGCTTCCAGACCTAACCACAGACTTGGAACTCAAGACACACGCAATCTTACTGAGGAAGGCAAGAAAGGAAGTGTGGTGGGAAGAGGAAGACCTACGAAAAAATGTAGAGACGAGAGTGAAAGCTCTCAGGTTCAAGGAAGGACTGAAGGAGGAACAGTGAGTTCTGATCACATGAAATAGAGATTGAGCTAGGAGAAGGAGAGTAAACTTCATCCTTATCTATTTTGTATTGGGAGAAGGAGATTAACCTTCATCCCTAACTTCTGTTGAGTTGGAATTAAAAGATTGAATCTCAAAGCATCGTGGCTTAAACTCGGGGGTGGCCAGTGATAAATCCACTGGGATTGACTGATCCTATGTTTGGGTGGAAACAAGCACCCCTTTCAGCAATCGCATCACACTCTATGGTTCTGATAAGTGTTTTCTTGCCTTATGCTTTGAATTGTAAATAATGGATGCATTTGATTATTTACATGTCTATAAAGGGCTCTTTCTCTGTATTAAATGATTAAGTTATGAGTATGAGTTCGTTCCCTTAAGAACCTATATTTATTCTTGAATTTCCATACGTCCCATTTTAATCACTCGAAGGCATTTTCCCCAGGAATTTACATCACCGTTCTAGAGTCAGATCCAGCCTTTGGGCATAGATACCATTTTGGTAACCTCATAAGTTACTTTTCCTTGATTTAGAACTTAAAGTTTTGTGAGTTCGGAAGGTGTTCCCTTCAGACCAGTACTCTAGGAGACTCTGAACTTGTGCGTATTCCCTTAACCAAAAACCCATCTAAGATCGGGGATTATAGCCCGTGATTTATATGAATATCCATGTGACTTGGGTCTATGAACCTTGGAGCTCGAGGCTCCAAGATGTCAATTTTCACAATAGTCAAGTTGAACCCCTCAATCGCTATGAAATGTCGATCTATGAACGAATATCGAGGGTGGGTAGTCACTGCAGAGAACGAAGGTGAAAATAGCAGGCACGCTAGTTCACGGTCCACAATTCACCCTTGTCGTTGATCTCGATGGACTAGAAGATCAAAGATCCTAGTTAGACTAGAATCGAGCGAGCACTTTCTAGATTGTGGAGGTTGAACTCTCTGGTAAAGAGTACGCATGTTGGGGCCCCACAATTTCTGTGAACTGTCGATCATCGTTGACCTTTTATTTGAGTTTGACTCAATCCCTGAAATGGAAGGAGAGCATGGGATGGTGAAATATTCAAGAAGATCAAGCTCAGAAGAGATAGCGTTTTCATAAGTGTAGACGAAATCCAGGAGACGAGCCCGTAGGAGGAGCAAAGGTCGAATCCTTCGAGCACTTAGAAAATATTCTAAATCAAAGTAAGTCAGAAGCTCAGGAGGAGGAGTGACAATGGTCATTGGATCACAACACCAAGGATCAACAACCGTCTGATCCAAGAAAGGTGCATGAACCTTAGCACTTGGCACATGCTGGAGAAGGGAACTTACCAAATTGTTGAAGTCCCAAAGTAATTTGAGGTTTTCCATTGCCAGGAGGTGAATCTAGACCACCAGATCCAGAGGGATATGTGACGATGGATCGTGGACTTCGAAGGAATATGTTTGAGGGTTTTCAGTTGAAAGTTGAGATTACCGAACCCTGAAGACCCAAAGTGAATCTGGACTGCCAGATCCAGAGGTACACGTGGTGACAGATCATGGACTCTGGGGAAATTTGTGTGGGAGTTTTTAGTTGAGATCTAAGACTCCTAAATTCCGGAGAGCCAAAAAGCCGAAGTAAATCTCAGTCGTCAGATCACCCGAAGTAGGATCCTGGCCATTGATTGCCAGGAGATATGTGTCATCATATCAACAACTTCAAGAAATATATTCAAGAGTTTTTAGTTGAGATTTGAGACTCTCGAAGCATGAAGATTCAGAGAGCCGAAGAAAATCTCAATCGTTAGATCATCCAAAGTATATCTCAATCGTCAGATCATCTGAAGTAAATCTCCAGCATCGGATCGTCTGAAGTGAATCTGGACAGTCTAATCCAGAAAGCATGTGGCATGAATCTGTGGACTCTGGATAAAGTCCCGAAGTAATTCATAGCCGTCATATTAAAAAGGGACATGGCATGAATCTATGGACTCTTGGTAAAGTCCTGAAGTAATTCATAGTCATCAGATCTAGAGGAGGCATGGCGTAAATATGTGAACTCTGGGTAAAAACCCAAATAAATAATCAATTGTCAAATCCAAAGGACAAGTGGCACAAATCTGTGGACTCCAGGTAAAAAACCTAAGTAATCCTTGATCTTCAGATCAAATGGACACATGCCAGTGGATTATAGCCTTCAAATAAAATCCATTGGGAAAAATGAGTGAAGTTTGATATTTGAGATATCAGAAGTCCGGAGACCCGAAGTAGTTCTCGACCGTTGATCGAGAAGAGGGCCACATGACCATTGATCAATTTGAAATGTCAAACACCCGAAGTAGAAGCATGGTCGTTGATTTAGGAGGATAGGTGTCTGCAGATCGTCAAATCTGGAAGATTGATGTACGGAGGAAAGAAGGGTTTGATATTTGAAAAGTCTGAAGTTCAGAATCACGAAGGAGATTGCATCTGTTGATTTAGGAGGGGAAAATATGGTCTGTGGATTTGAAAAGGGAATATCTGAACCATCAGTTCACACAGTACCATAAATATTTGGAGATCGATGGTCCCGTAGCATTGCACGGATTGGAGGTGCGTGAACCTTAAAAAGTTGAGGGTGGGATGCAATCCAAACACTGGTTTTGGAGAAATGACATGTGGAGGCTCGAGGAGAATTGTGGGCCAAAAAGTAGTTTGGTTTCAAACCGCCTTTAGTCACGCCCGCAATTGTGTGTTTTCATGAGGTCATCGCCCAAGGTCACATCCAAGGAGGGGCCAAGAGAAAAGGGGCTAATGCCAACTCCAAGACTTCACTGAAGCACGAACAAGAAGGTCGCGGGTATCATAAGACCTGCACCAGAATACGGAAGGGCCTGTGTTTGATTAAGAGGTAAGACTATCAAGGTATCTAAGTCTTGTTTGATTTAGATAATCGGAGAACCTTTACCAAAGGGTTAGGTTGAGTCCCAGACTTCCCAAATTAGGAATCGTAGAGGGAAAGGATTTGTTCATGTAAGGAGGACACATTTTTTTTATTTTCGCCCCATCGTGGGTGTGTTACATGGACCGATATTTGCGCAACGTTATATTATCCCTTCCAACTTTTCATTTCATTCATCGTCTGGATCAAACAAACGTTCTTGTAAACTTATCGTAGTAGGTTGAAAATAGTTTTGTGGAGATACAGTAAATATCTTCGGACTTCAGGACTAGAACTTCCAGTGGTCCAGGGCATACTTTTACTATTCATCCCGTTCCACCCAAAATGAAGTAATTTGGACCTCTATAATCGCTCATGCAAGCTACGTCCCTAAGGTTTTTTACTATAAGGAGGTGGACTCTTGGTGTGCCGAAAAATATATTCCAAGCCAAAGAATTATTCCACTGCACGACCATTCTCCTGTTTCTTTGTCACCTCAGGTCTTCTGCAAGATGTTAAAATTGTTAGAGCCAAAATTGACCTTTAGAGGACAATACTGCAACAATTTTCTATAAAAACACGATAACGAGTTGGAAATCTTAGCCAAGTTCCTCGAAGACCCGAAAAAATTTCCTAAAGATATCACAAAGTTGCAGGTAAGTTCCTTTAGAAATCCATTCTATGAAATTACTTGGTTGTTTACAAGAATAATGGGACAGGCATCCACAACAAGCATTTCCCATATAATTATTTATATTTTTTACTTCAAAGTTGAGGAACAATTCATTTTCGATTGGGGGAGGCTAATTTCCATTGAAATCTATTCCCAGTTGTCATGATTCAAAGAATCGAATAAATTTTATATGTCATCCTACTTGATTTTCACAATAGTGTATTGTTGTCTATTTCCAAAACTGTCTCTTTCCAAGAATATAAACTGTGTATTCGACCCAGTAACATTCTGGTACCAATCCATGTGGAGGAAAAAGGCCTCCCATTATTTTTATGAAGTTTTTATTGACTTTTTCTCAATTTTCAAATATTTATTGCTAGGCAAGGATGCTTCGCGGATGTCTGGCCAGGCAACCAAGTTTTTGAACAGGAAGGGCACACTTGAACAAAAGGAAAATCACAGTGTACTAATGGTCTTTGGCTCCAAGGAAAATCATGTTGTCCTTCCATGCCACATCATGGACAAGATGTTTGTTGCAGAAATAGCAAGGCAATACAACCACTGGTTGCATTTTTTCCATGACAAGAAAAAAAAAACAGTTCATTCCTCTGCTCTAGAAATTCGGGGACTTCATGTGCAGCAATGTCAACAAGATTGACGAATTCGTAGGCCATTTCAATAAATTGAACCTAACATATGATGAAAGGCTAAAAGGGTTTGACCCTAATTGGATTTTTCGAGAACATTTACTAGTAGTTGGCTTTAGAATCTCTTTTATCCATAGACGCTTGACCGAAGACAGGGACAATGATGACAACAATCCTTCTTCTGGCGATTGCGACCTAGAGGCATTGCAAAGCGTGACTGAATTATACAGACAATAGGGAAAAGTATCTGATGAGAAGAGTGCCCAGTCCCCCGCCAGCACTCCCAAGAGCACGACATCAAAGAGCATCTCTTCAACGGCCCACCCCAGTAAGAAAGCAACCTAGAAATCTTCAAACGAAAGAGGAGATAAGAACCCACCTCACACAAAAATTGATAGTTCTCACAAAGTTCCACTGACGAAGAAGAGAAAAAAAATTGTAGGGAAGGCAGACGAACCCGAAATTGAAAGTGAACAGATGCAACTTGAAATTGAAACAAAGCACATGTACAAAGTTGGTTCGTCTACAATGGAAATAGCTCAGATCAACATTTTTGACGAAGATGAATCCTTCGTATTCCAGAGAGTTGTTTTTTACATCCAATCTAAAAATATGTTCATTGAAAAGAGAGATGTAACAAATAGGAAAGGAAAATCTCGCACATATATTAACTTTAGGAAAATACGGTCATCCCAAATCTCCCTATTTCACCACGTAACCAGTGATTCTCTTGATGAATCCATTGAAAGAATTGAAGCGGAGAATGGAAGACTGAAAGACCGCTTCAATGAATTTGAGGAGGCTTTCATTGTTACCCTAGAGTTTGCTAGTCCTTTAGCAAAAAACATGTCTGCTACCACTACAGCCAAGATAAAAGTATCCTCCACCCTCCTTGCATCATCTAGATCCCTTATAGAGAATAACATCAATAAAATAATGCAGCTAGTTACTGAAGCCTGGGAAACATCACAAAATATAGCTTCCTTCTAAAAGAGGGCAAATGATTTGCACGAACATTTGCAGGTGAATTTAAAAATGGTCAACATTTATGTGAACAGGTGTTGACCCCTTTTTCCAACCATGCCATCAACACCTTGTATCTGAAGAGAAGACAAGAGAATATCCCCTCCCCAAAGTAGACCAAACAATTAAAAGCATGTTGGCAAATGAAAGTTAAGAACCTGGAGCTCATTGTCGAATCATGTAAACAAGACATATTAGAAAAGGAAGAATTATTCACAAACTTGATCCAAATAGGCTTAGCCAAAAGTACCAATGAGGTTCAAGACCCAAACTTAATTCTCAAATCCTTGTCAATGACCAATGAAGCCTTCGATGAACAACTTGATATTTTAATGTGGTTGTCTTTCGAAAAGTTTTACGACATCCTTGAATATCGTGTAGATGAGATCGAGAGTTGGGTACTGGAATATTCGGTACATAATGAAGAAATTGAACAGAGTCTGCATAATATTTCAATAGATCTAAGGAAATTAGAAAATGAACTTTTCGACATAGAAATCCAGGATGAAATCAATGTGCCCCCCATGAGAAGCTACATTGAAGAATGGTTCCAACGGATAATGGACAACCTCATTGAGGAAGGGCAACAACCAGTTGACACGATTCCAGGGACCGTCGATGATAGAAACAAAAATGCATCATCTTCATAGTAAGTCTATACTGATGTCATCTTGTTTTCTTTATCAATCCATTTATTATACCTCTTTATATAGAAAACTCTAACCAAACACTCATAACATCTAATTTCTTCTTTCCAGGTCTTCCTTTCTACCACCGTGCACTTCTTCTTTCTACATTCCTAATTACTGTACTTATTTCTTTTTATGGTCCGCAAGAGGCCCAATCCCAGTCTATATGAAAAACACATTTAATTTCAGATTCCAGAAATATGTAACAGACATTATTATTTTTTTATAAATTTCAAAGAAAACTAATTTGGGAATGCTAAATTTTTTGTGTCCAGGAATCTTTGTTGCAAGACATTATTAGTATTCTATTGTATTTGAATGTCTAATGTGTATGCATTATAAATATGGAACTTCGATAAATTTCAAAGAAAAAGGAACCTTTGTTGCAAGACATTATTAACATTCTATTGTGTTTGAATGTTTGGAACATAAACAGAAATATGGAACAGATTCCATAATTTTTTTTTTGATAAATTTCTCTCCAGGAACCTTTGTTGCAAGACTTTCAAAGACCAACATCATAGCACTTTTTTAAATGTTAAGTATTTCTTGTACTATCAAAAAAATTGTATATGATGCACACATACTTTGAAGCCATTTTTAGTGTTGTTATCTGCAACATTTTCATGCCTACTCATCTTCAAATACTTTGAAAGATCCTAGAACCATTTCATTTAATTTTACTTTAGTGTATTTTACTTTTATGCCTATTCTATTGTATTTGAATTTTTAATGTGTGAACCTTTGTTGCAAGACATTCAAAGACCAACATCATAGCACTTTTTTAAATTTTAAATCATTCATGTACTATCAAAAAAATTGTATATGATACACACATACTTCAAAGATATTTTTAGTGTTGTTATCTGTAACATTTTCATGCTTACTCATCTTCAAATACTTTGAAAGATCCTGGAACCATTTCATTTAATTTTACTTTAATGTATTTTACTTTTATTCATATTCTATTGTATTTTACTGGCCAGTGGCACGCTGCCACAAAGTCGTCCTCTGCATGGATACCACATGTACTTCAACTTGCTTCCCACGTGTTTGTACTCGACCCCGTCATAGCAATGCATTTATTCCCATTCCAACCTGGCAAGGATTACGCTATGATGCAACACTTGTTTGTATGGCACTAGCATACGAACATTGGATACTTAAGAAACATATCGGTAATAAAATGTTGGCATAAAACAACATACTTTAGAAACAAAAATATTATGCCCAAAAGTGTTGGGGTAACTATCTTTCTATTTGTATGGAACTAGCATAGGGACATTGGATACTTAAGAAACATCCCAATAAAATATTAATACCTTCACAGAGAGGGGAGACATTATCCACAAATAAAATGAAAAGTATAATAATATCTACTAAATCGTGTGAACATTTTCATTTGATTATCAACCATAGGGTTTTCAAGACAAGATTATACCATAGGCTACAATATTTTTGTTGAGATTCCCCATGTCAATGTATGACTATCCAAACACAAGAATCATGCTTGAACTTTCCCCTCTCCATATATTATGCAACTAAAGTTGTCATTTAAGAATTTGTATGGAAATACTACCACGCAACATGAACAGGAAAATAAAGTATTTAAATTTAAAATTTAAAATTTTATATCACGATGCCACATATATCCATTGAAAGTAACATGATTAATTAGTAGTTGTGTTGGTAGAATAGGTGCATATTCCTAGGGAAAGTGCATGCTATAAGTCTAACTAATACAACATGATATGCCATGCATGTATACATTATTTGGGCCATGCATGGGGGGTACATAGTGGCACAACATTGCGAGTTGTAGAGGAGCCACGAAAGGCTCTTATGAGGCATTCTTAAGTCTAGTTGTAAGTGGAGCCAAATAATATATCTACATTAGTGCACCACCATCCCCACCTCTCATATTGTTAAGCACCTAGTTATGTTATATTGAATAGAAAAAAGAATATCACATGAATTACCAACGAAACAATAGAATACAGAGAATATCACATCAAAATGATACTTTTATTGAAACAGATGCAATGTTCATTTGCCTCTTCGAGGGGGAAACATCCAACAGAGTACAACTATATTACAATAATTCTCAAGAAAAATATTTTTCATTCCCTTGACTCATATTTATACTAAATCTATCTACGTGAAAGAACAATCTAGAGGAAGATATTTCTAGAAGCAAAAGATTCTATTAGGTCTTCTTACATTTGACTTTTTCTCCTTATTCCTAGGCATTATTTATTAGTATAGGCCTTTATTACATGGAAAATATATTATTCTACCTACATGAGGGGTTAGGGAAGTTGGGTCCTTGTTGGGATAGGCATTTTGGGACAAGTTTTGGGAACTAAGCATGAGCATGCACAGAAGAAGGAAAGGCAATTAGCACATTTTTAGGATCATTGCGCGTAAAAGAAGGAAGTCAGTTAGAAGGAGTTAGGAATTTTTGATCCATTGTAATGGGATAATCCCTAATGTAAATGTATAAGTATGTAAAGGTTTTTTGGGGATAAAGTAGTTGAAGTTGAGTACGAGTCGAGAGCTAAGTGTGCATTGTATGCGTGAACGACAAGGGAATTTTGGGGTATAACTGAGATATCATGTATGGGTGTAGTGCACATATTTTGTAAGGGATGATTCTAAATAATAATGTAAGAATTCACTCGTTGTGGGTGTAGCCCATATTGGGTGAAACATGTTAAATATGGTGTCTCTTTGTTATGTTGTGATGTGTTAGTTTACTATTTTGTTTATTGTGCACACTTAATGTATGAATGGTTAATATGAATATATTGTCTGGTGATTCTTTGCACATGGTAGAATGCATAATGAATGAATGTTAAGTAGAATGGTTAGAATGAATTCCTCACATTCCTCGATGACTGCAGAAACCTGGTTCCTGCAGTCCCCATTGATACCTCAAGTGAGACTTCACCTATTTGTGGGTGATGTCGAAAGGGACAATATCTAAAGGTTTTTCTAGTGAATTCATGTTGAACCCTGGGTCCACCCACTGTGCGCCAAAAAATGGTTATGTTTCTAGACCAAGATTTGCAATTGAGGGGAATGTGGAGGTTAACTATGGAAGAGATTGGAAAATGGTTAGAGGCGAAAGAGCATGAGTTTTCTAGAGATCAAAACAAGAACCCACAAATCAACTTGGAGAAATGGTTCTAGAGGTATGTGTTTACATATTTACATGATATTTTATTTGTTGATTTTCCAAATGTTTTGGCTGAGTGGATACAAAGATTAGTTGAAAAGAACGAAACATTCCACACTATTGTTCTAAGGAATTGGACCCCGTAGTTGATTCAACAACTGAATATAGTAAGTAATTAGATCTTTCACATAGTATATTTATGGTTGGACAATGTATTGGGGGGTTATATGACTGAGTTTTCTATAGATTGTACCCATTCATATAGTGTTGTTGAGAGATATTTATTTAAAGGACCATGTGAAAGATACTTGAAATCATTGTCCACTTCGATCAAGATGTTGTTGTGTGATAAGGGGGTTATGAATATGGAATCTGATTTCCCTAGTAGTTAGGCACCTTCACACACATAGGGGGAATGGGGGTTGACCAAGGGATGGTATGAGTTTATGGAAATAAGGATGCAGGGAAGAATGAATGAGGAACGAATGGGATGAGGATGTTGAGAGAATAAGAATGTGTGATGGAAAAATATATTGGAGTATTGTGTAGTGGAAAAAGGTTTCGGTACAATAGGAAGAGGATTGTGGTTGATAGAGAATAGAAGCAGAATGAAGCTGAGGAAAGAGACATTGGTGTAGTACTCATATCGAAGGAATTCCTATCACATAAGGGAAAGAGAGGGAAAATACCGTCAACTCATTCCAACAAAAGAAGATCCATTAAATCCTAGTAGATCCACTCAATCCATACTATGTGCCGAACCCATGACCCCATGTGCATATATGAGAACTAAGGCAATATCTGAAATTTTGTCACTAGTATTTAGTGGAGGAAGTAACGATAGAAATAAAGGGATTTAGAGTAGTGGAATTAGTGTGACAACCTAGACTCAATTAGGGTCACCAAGGAAGAATACTTCACAAAAAATGATGGTGGGAGTAGATCCCACTTTGAGAATGTATGTCTTTCATGGAGTATGTTCAGAAGATCGAGAACAACATGTTTTTGTTTGTCAAGCAATTTGGACAATGAAGAATTTACAGGATGATTATACGAAAATCGTGAAGTTAACGATGCAATTTAGAGACCATACGTTACATTGGTATATGAAGTATCGGTCTACTCCATCGATGAGACAAGCTAGAACATTAGAAATCAGGAAATCCTTGTTGAAAGAGTTATAGAAACTAAAGTCTCAATTTTAGTGTATTACAGAACTCAAAGAGATCAAGCAATTGTCGAGTAAATCGGTATGGGATTTTGATTAGAGATTCAAGATATTGATGGATTTGTTGACCTTCCAAATTCTATATTACTAGCATAGGAAGTGGTTCATTGCAGGATTGTTCCCTCATATATGTTGTCCTTTGACACAACAAAAGATTTTGTTACAGTCTAAAGCACTAGAGGTCGCCATGATTTTTGAAGCATCCCCTATAGGAGAGAATGATGCAGGGATGCCTTGGGTTCAGTTGTCGTTAGCAGCATTGACAATGTAATTAAAGGATATTTCTAAAGGGAAGGAAAAGTGCAAATAATTCAGGTGTGTTACATGCAAAAAAAAAGGTCATCATAAGGATGATTTTCCATCTTTTAAGCAGTATTTGTCTATAGGATCTATGAATCCCTTGACCACAAGAGGAGGGGTATGGTGTGAGATATGAAAAATAATGGGTCATCATGTTATTTCATGTATGTTGATGTAGAAGTACCAGAGCACTACTAGAAACTTATTCTGCAATTTTTGTAAGTTTTTGGAACATGATGAAAAGGATTGTCATGCATTCAATCTAATGAGAGAACGCACCACAGATGCATACAAAGTTCAAGGGGAAGAAGGAACAAAAGAAGGTGTACTGCAATATAACACTCTGAGAATCTATAATCAAGGAGGAAGAGGAGGATTCAGAGATCACAAAAGAGGAGGACTTGACATAGGAAGAGTACAAATTGTGTGCTATAACTGTAACCAGCCTAGGCATTTGGCGCAAGCCTATCTGAATCCCTGCACGACATGTACATACTGTAGACAATTGGATCATGCGAAAAAATATTGTCCGTGGCTTATTGAAAAGTGGTAGTAGAAAAGGAACCAGAACATGTAGATGGTAAAAGAGAAATATCATGACGATCAATCGAGGATAATAACATTTATGTGTGAATGATCCGAAAAGATATTTTAAAGACTATGGTTGAGTTTTTAAACATGAGTTCATTAACCATTTAAGAAGTTGATTAAAGAGGAAGAATTAATGATGTAACATGGAAGTTGTAATAAGATATACATATCTTTAAATAAGCACAATAATCATCAAACCATAACAACAAAATTTGATAATGAAGTTCGGCAATATCGCCTACATCTCTGGGACTTTGTCTCAGTGGGTGGGGATTTCTTATTTATCTTAAAATATTCAAAAGTACATATGATAAGTACCAAAGGCATTAAAAAATGATTTTTTTGTGTTATTCTAGATGTCAAGAACCCAACACAATTGACGAAACTGAAAACGGATGAACGAAGCTCCCAGAAATGGCCCACAAAGTTGTTCTCCTCAATGGCTTCCCTGCATAAAAATGGCTTTGGCTTTACAATTATTCAACATTTCTCCTCTTTTGAACCTCCCTTAGGCTACCAAGAACCTCTATTTTATATAGGCTTGAAGTTGGCAACAAACTCCCAACTTCCCCCCAAGATCTGGCCTCAAAAAGGGCTCCAGATCCTCCAATAATGGCCAAACTCCATCCAAAATTGGCTGAAAAATCAAATAAAATCTTAATATATAGTTAAAAACCCAAAAAAATTCACATATGGCACACCACACCATTTACCTGGGCCCCTGATCATATGCGAGACTCCATTTGGCCAAGCGCTATGCGCTGGCCTCTGAACCGTCGACCCCTGGTCATGTGGCTTGGCCATATGGCCTCCACCTTAGTCTCCACGCACCCCTCTACAAGTTTGGCCCCTACTCTTAATCCTCTAGTTATGCACCTTGGTCGGTAGGCTATCCCAACTGACCAGGATCTATCCCCACAAATCCACATTCTCTGGTTATATGGCAAGGGAATAGGTCATTTGGCAGGGTTCTATGCTATGTGTTGCGCCGAGGGTTGGGGCCTAGCCCCGGCCCTTTTCTCCGCCACCATACTCCATACTTCAATTCAAATAATTAAATCGAATATTATGGGGTAAGAACCACCATGGGAGGGCTTGTAGCCTGACCTTTCCAAGACTCTTTCGCCTGGACTAGAGGTCACGAGTTCAACTCCCGTGGAGTCCATACAATTTTTCCACAACAACCATCCAATGAAGGGGTGCCATGTGGAAGCCCATGACTGGGCCATGTGGCACCATAACACTTTCCCTCTAACTGACATGTGTCAACATCCAATTCTCCCACACACATCACTAACATGTGTCACCAATGGACTGGTCCATGCAACTACCAACGCATCACTGACACATCACTTGTATGGTCGTATAGAATGTATGATCAGTTGCCACGTCAGCACTGTACGGATTGTACAGTCAATGAAATTTTGCTTGTTTGGAAAAATGAACAGAATGTGATATCTTGCTCATATGACATCTTTTTGAGCTCATTCAAGTTGTGTTGGTTTCATAAAGACAAGGCCTATGCACACGTCCATTTTGAAGTGATTCTGATCACTTTGATTTTTAGGCCTTCATGGACCCATTTTGGTTACTGGATCCATTTTGGATCACACCTCCCCACTAAGACCTTTTGGTCCTCTAAGAGGATACTAACCAGTCATCAAGTGCGGGATAGGCCACTCCACTTGTTCTCTATCTTTAAACTCTATCCTGTGCACCTATCTCATCAAGATCAATTGTAAAATAACCATGATAACTGACAACATATTGTTAGCTAATTATACTCTATCACATATTACTGAAGACACTACCATCCATGTTGACAACATTAGCAATGATAACATCAGAAATATGATTGCAAATGAGCTAATATGTTTGTAATACTTATACGACATTAGCTTATCTTGAAGCAAAGTATGATTGAACTTCCATTCTACAATCATCTCATGTTCTTGCTTAAGGTCAATTGATTGAATTGGGACAATTGTAGGTGTGTTT